>JAECUM010037740.1:0-20858 GCA_016617855.1 Megalonaias nervosa
AAATAACACTGATCTGATGACCAGTATGGTTGTTGCAGCAGCCATCTTGAAAATCTTGTTAAAATTACTCTTTTGAATGAAAAGTAATATTTCCATGGGGTTTTCACCAGAACACTCCTAAATGCAAGTGGTACAGCTTGCACATCTTGAAAATCTTGTTATTCCTTCTGAATGAATGATCATCAACATGGTTTTTCTTTTTTTACTAAACACACTTCTTATGCTGTCTTGTTGGTCCAAAATGAAAATGTTGATGCTCAGACATCCGGTATGGCTACCAGTTGCCATTTCAAAAATGTTGTCATTACTATTTCTCCTGAATGAATGGTCACATTACCATCACTGGAAGACTTCTTATGATGTCTAGTTGTAAATGAAAATGATGCTGATCTGACTTCTGACACTCGGCTTAAATACCCTTAGGGACATAATGTTAAGAAAAAAGTATTGTTGGTACCGAAGGGTAAAAATAAAAGTCTTGTTTTTAACTTCATGAACAAGAAATCAGATACGTGCTCAGATGTGGTAAATATTTGTAAATGTTTAAACCATTTTTTGTGAATTTAACAACAAATTTCATTGTCATTCCAACATCAGGATATTTGTATTTGTTGGATAACTCCCGTTTAATTTTCTGGATTTATTGTTAGTTACATACACACACTTGGACAGTAAAATGCACACCATAGTAAAAGCTGTTCTTGATTCTTAGTTCTTGTATAACTCTCACATGCATTCATCTCGGGATAAATGTTTGAATAATCTAAGATATACACTTATCATGACACATTGACATTGCTATTAATGAAAATGTTAACATATATGTGATAGTTGTTTAATTTATTTTGGAGTTTTATGGCACAGAAATACAAGTAGGTTATTTTGTACCAAGGCAATTGGAGTAAAATGCCTGCTTAAGGACATACCATGGTAGCCAACACAGCTGGTTCAATTTAAACCTGCAAACCTCTTGGTTGAGAGTTTGGCATGCTAAATGGAGTCACTGTGGCCCGTGTGATAATTGTAGCCACTAGCCACATGTGATAGTTGTTAAACACTGAGCCCCTGTGGCCACATGTGATAGCTGTAATAGCGACTGTAGCAGTCCTAATCAGGAACATCTGTCTACCAGCTGAATTAATTAATTCATACAGAAATGGAATAAATTTATATATAGACAGAATTCAAATGCCTTATTCACCCAAGACATAAATGGCTTAACTCGATAAACAGGATGTAGCCAACATGCTATGATCTTAGCAGATGACAAGGTCTCAGATAGTGGCACTTTCAGCTTGGTTGTTGTTTTTTGTTATAGGGTTTAACGCCATTTTTCAGCACAAGATAGGCTATACATGGTGGCCAGTATAAATGGTGGAGGAAGAACCCAGGAAAACCCCACAAAGAACCACCGACTCACGAGAAGCTACTGGCAAGCTCTCTCACGTATCCACATTGGCCAAGCCCAAGACACGAACCCACATATTGGTGTATAGGTTTTAATAGCTATGTCAATAAAGCAACAAACAATAGAAAAGTTTACAATGACTGAAGAACTAATTCATCCAGAAATTGTTATTGTTTTTTCAGCTCATCATCACAAATGACATCTGAATCTGTAGCTTGGGAAATATTTGCATTGTCTTAGAATGTAGCTAAAATGATTTCAGCACTATTTGTATTGACATAGACTGCAACACAACTCATTTGATGCATGCTCAAAAAAAGTGGCATGTGCACATGTAAACTGTAAGGGTGCAAATTTTTGTTGATCTATGAAGAGCACATTAATTTGGACAGGTGAACGATTAAGTAGATTTATGGGGACCAGCGCATGTTAAATCCACATAATGCACGGATTTGTAATGTCTGTGTCATGAGAGAAGTGGTTCTTAATGAAGCATTCATTTATTTAACAGTCAGACAGACTGGAAGGATAGGGCTAACTTCCGATCTTGTATCGGAATTGTCAGATTTGAAATTGTCCAGGATCAGTTATTTGGAAATTTAGAGGTCATGCAGACTACAATTCTGGCGCCTAGATATAAAAGGCGGGATTTAATCCGGATTGGTCATGCTAGGTGAGGGGTGTGGTTCCCACACTAAAATTTCTTGGGTTTAATATGTCCCATCACAAAATTTTAGTCAGTCTATGCTTTTCTGCAAGAGAAAACAAATGTAAGAGACTCTGAGCGAATTTAGAAGAAATTCACTCGTAAATAATTATCCAAGGGATCGGATGTCTGGAAAGTTGACGGACACAGTTTTGGCGGTAGAAGTGAGCGAAGCTTGAAAACACAAGGTATTTTGCGCCAGTCTCATGTAATTTGTTGATATCAATATAACGATTTGATTAATTTATTGCTTATATTTGTATGAATTTATTTGTTTAGATTCGTAGATCAATTTTCTTGATATGAATACAGCTGTGTGAGTTCATCTATATGAATCTGCACAATGATATTCTTTATATAAGTTCGACGAATTGTTTGAATGTGTCATCTTGATTATTATACGAAAATATGTATCTGAGAATTTCTTGCCTTACTTTAGTTGATACGAGTTACGAGATCCATGTGAATTCACCGACCTTAGATGATTTCATGTATGATAAAGACTTGAGTGCGTATTGACTGAAATTAACATTGTTAAACCATGAATTGAGATTTCATATATGCTGGAGACTTGAATGTGTGTATTCGTTAGAAATAACGTAGTTAAGCGATGTAATGAATTTCATTCATTCATTTGTGTAATTGAGACGAGACTGGAACTGATGTCTTGGGGGATGATAATGTGAGTCAGGTTGAAATAGCCATTAGGCAGTACATTAATCTTATGAAACTAGGTTTGTTTATGGTCTGCCATGTTTAGCTTGACCAGATAGCCTTTGGTATCTGTTTGAATTCCAATAGAATGATATGTGACATAATGAGAGGGGAGCAATGATCTATTCCCAGTAGGATATCTGACAGAATATTTAGGTTGCTTCTTTGTTTATTTTTGGAAGGTGAAATAGCTCCACAGGACGTATCCACGTACCTACCTATCGAAGTATCTACGTATCACGTACTTACATATCCACCAACCCACACAAAGTTCGAGGGCCGAAAGAGGTGAGACAATAGAGAGTTTGGAGAAGGGAAAAGTGGAAAGGACCAAGAAGAACGGTCGTAGAGAAGTTGGAGAACAGTCACAGTGAAGTTGGAATGAATCGGAAATAATCAGGTTATGAAGTTGAACAAGGCAATGACTTCATTCAATTGTTCACTCGATTCTATGATGAACCAATTCTATCGTTTAAAACAGATCGGCTATTGATATAAGTATATTTGTATTTGAAATTCGGTGAATGATTTATTTAAAAAGAAGTGTATCTTCCTAATGTAATGCATTATCACTTTTGTTTATGTAATTGATTAAATTGTTATTTCATGTACAGGGGCTCATGTCATTCTGTTTTATATATCTGCTCAGATCTTTATCTATTCCATCTATAAGTTTCACACTTTATATTAATATTTACTCGATCTGGGTAATAACACCGAAGTCGATCACCCTCTAGATAACGATAACCAATTTCCACTACAAGCAACCCCAACAAAGTGGGGGTTACGTGGCATAATCTGATTCAGAAATGAGTGCTTATGGAAGCCCTTGCAACATCTAGTTTTCATTCAGTTATTTTAAGTTTGTACTTAATGTCTGTTTATGATAAGATTTGTCTGATGAGCTGACAATGTTTACCTCTCAGGTGTGATGGTTTTCAAAACCACTTGGTCTAAAATGGATTAGTCCAACTCCAGGACCATCATCACGAATGTCATGTACACTGGTCACTTTTCTTTGGCATACCAGTATACTGAATGAGCGGTTTTGTTCTATATTTTGATAGAAACAGTGTTTAAATCATTCATTCATGAAACAAAGTAGGTAAATTTTGTTACATTTTGAAACAATGATGCAAAAATTTACTGAGTTATAGATATAGATATAGATGCTGAGCTGAATGACCTAACTTTTTAAGAGACAAAAAAATTCATTGAGGCATTATGTATTAACTCCACATATAAATCAGGTACCCAATGTGCTACAGTGAAAACAATGTCAGAAGATCTATTATTCTCTCATTATGACATTATCAGTGTTTTGCTGGGTTTTCATAACAGATAAAGAAACAATATTTACCATGTTCTTGAAAGAAGTAATAATCATAATTGGGATTTCATATTTTCAGCACTAATAAAACTAAACATTACCCCAAGAAATGTTCTTTTGTATCTACAATCTTAAGAATAATAAATCCAAATCTGTTTGTCAACTGGGATAAACTTTGTGCAATTCCTCCCTTATTAAAGTTGTGAAATCTATAATGAATGGACATATAATATTGGAGGATATAATAACTGAACTTGAATTTCTTCTTATGATTACTGACATCGCTATCGCTAAAATTTTACACATGAGTTTCAATTTGTGTCTGCCCATGACTTGTAACTCTGCAAAGCCTATGACACAACATAGTGTCTGGGTTTTGGTTTTACTAAACAATTGTAAGGGTGCAAATTTCTGTTGATCTATGAAGAACACATTAAGTTGGACAGGTGAACGATTAATTGAATTTATGGGGATTGGCACGTGTTTAAATCGCCATAATGCACTGATTGGTAAATATCACTGTCATGGAAGCAGTGGCTCTTAATTAAGCCTTCGTTTATTAACTGAAAAGGATAGGGGTTAACTTCCGATCTGTATGGAGAACAGTCAATTCTGAAAGTTACCAGGAATCTGTGTTGTGTAATCTAAGATTGTCAGATGGACTGCATTGTTTTGAGCCTAGTTGAGGCGGGGAATATATTTAATTCGGATCAGTTACGCTGAATAAAGGGGCATGATTTCACATGAAAACTCTTGGTTTAAATGTGCCTATCGCGACACTTTTAATCAGTCGACACCATTTTCTGCAAGAGAAAACAAAGGTAGAGGACTCCGGGTCAAATTTAGAAGAAATTCACTCGTAATTAGGATCCAAGGGATCGGATGTCTGGAAAAATCTACGAACTCAATTCTAGCAGTAAAAGCTTGAAGACACAAGGTATTTTGTGTCAGTCTCACGTAATTTCTTGATATCCATATGATGATTTGTTGATTTATTTGCTTATATTTGCATGAATTTATTTGGTTAGATTCGTAGATCCATTCTCTTGATATTATTACAATTGTATGATGATTTGTTTGATTTATTTGCTTATATTTGCATGAATTTATCTGGTTAGATTCGTAGATCAATTTTCTTGATATGAATACAACTGTGTGAGTTCATCTATATGAATCTGTACAATGATATTCTTTATATAAGTTTGATGAATCGTTTGAATGTATAGTCTTGTTTGTTATAGGTAAATATGTATTTAGAATTTCATGCCTTACTTTAGTGATATGAGTTACGAGAATCCGTGTAAATTCTCCGATTTAGATAATGTCACATATGATAAAGACTTGAGTGCATATTGACTGAAATTAACATTGTTAAACCATGTGAAATTAATGTTGTTAAACCATGTAGTGAGGTTTCATATATGCTAGAGACTTGAATGTGTGTATTCGCTATAAATACCGTAGTTGAGTCATGTAAGGAATTTCATTCATTCATTTGTGTAATTAAGACGGGACCGGAACTGATGTCTCGGGGTGTTGTTACTGTAAGCCAGTAATTGAAATAGCCATTAGGAAGTACATTAATCTTAGGAAACTAGGTTTGTTGATGGTCTGCCGTGTTTAGTTAGACCAGATGGCTGTTGGTATCTGTTTGAATTCTGATAGAACTTATCTGACATTAACGAGAGGAGAAAGTATGATCTCTTTCCAGTAGGGTACCTAACAGAATACTTAGGTTGCATTTTGTTTACTTTTGGAAGGTGAGATAGCTCCATGGGAAGTATTCACGTGAAGTATCACGTACTTACAAAACTAAAGTGACCACACAAAGTTGGAGGCCGAAAGAGGCGGGACACCTGAGAATTTGGGAAAAGGGAAAGTGGAAAGTGGAAAGGACCCAGACTTACAGGCACAAAGAAGTCAAAGAACAGTCGCAGCAAATTTGGACTGAACCAGAACCATCAGGTTATGAATCTGTACAAGGCAGTGATTTTGATCTTTCACTTGATTTGATGATGAATTAATTCTATCGCTTAACAGATCGGCTATTTGTATAAGCTTATTTGTGTTTGAAATTCGTTGAATAATTTAATTAAAAAAAGAAGTGTATCTTTCAAATGTAATGCATTATCACAATTGTTTATGAATTTCATTGTTTATAAATTTTGATTAAATTTTATTGTTTTTACATGTATGGGGGCTCGTGTCATTCTGTTTTATATATCTGCTCAGATCTTTATCTATTCCACCTGTAAGTTTCACACTTTTATTGATATTTACTCGCTCTGGGCAAATTACACCGTCAGCGATCACCCTCTAGATAACGATAACCAAAACCATATGACCCACCCCAACAAAGCTGGGGGAGTTTGCAACAACAATATTGCATATTTTCTCCACTATTGTCCTGAACATTGATATTATAAATAGAAGTGCAGCAAATGTCAATATTCATAGATAACCATTTATTCAAAAATTCATAATCTTGCAACCCATTCAGATATTGAATAATTTAATAAACTATGAACATATGGTTTCTTCAGAAACCAGATTAGCTTCCCAAACTACCTGCATATTGTGAAAAACCAAACTCACTACAACAAAAAAATCACTGTGCTGTCTTTTCTTTGGTCACCATATTCTATGGGTTGAGTTTGGTGGATATGAGAGAATTGAACCAAATCAAAATTTTCTACCAGTTTTACCCAAACTTGATTGATGATAAAGACAAATTCTTATTGTCATGCTTTTATGAAACATCATTGCAAAATACTTTTTTGATAAACTTCTGTCAGAATGATGACAATTTAGAACAGCCTTGTATTTCTGTTAGAGCCTGATTCAGGTGTTGCAAACATATTGACTAAATTGGTATATAAATTTTATGAAAATTGCAAAAGTAGATTTCCTTCTGCAACTATAATGCAGTTATGTTTTATATACTTACCATCAGATATCAAATCATTTCATTTGCTCATTTATTTTTCTTTTACATAACATATTTGTATCATTATGTTTTAATAATTTTACATTTATGCATCGCAGTACTGAAAACATACAATACGGCCACCATGTGAGCCATCTTGAAAATATTGTTATTGCTACCCTTCCTGAATGGATGGTCATATCAACTTGGGGTTTTCACTAAAAGATGACTTATGGTGTGTAATTGGTCCTAAATGAACATGCATGGTTTCATTTTGACATCCAGTGTGGTGACATTGTGAAAATCTTGTTATTGCTATTGTTTCTGATGAAAAGTTGTATTGATGTGGCATTTTCACCAGAAGACTTACGATGTCTAGTTGTCCTAAATGAAAATGGTGCCACTTGGACATGGCCTACATAGTGACCATCTTAAAAATCTTGATATTGCTAGTCCTTGGTCCTAAATGAAAATTGTTTTAATTTGATATCCAGTATCTTGTTACCACTATTCCAGCAAGTCTTATTAATGTGGAGTTTTCACTGAAGGCCATAATGGTGTCTGGTTGATCCTAAATCGAAACGATGCAGAGCTGATGTCCACCGTTTCAACTGTCTTGAAAATCTTGTCATAGGTACTCATTTTTAATGGAATGTCTTATCAACAAGTGGTTTTCACCATCTTTAATCCAGATTAGCTGCCACAGATAGGACTAATTTGATGATCTCGTTATTGCTAAAAATATCAGATGGTTGCAACACTCATCACCCAGCAGTTAGAAAGAAAAAAATGGTTTTATGTTTAATTCCTGGACATTGTCTTCAGCCTGTAGAGCATTAGGGACTGGGTTCAGAACAGTCTGTAATACACCTGCAGATTTTCATTGGTCATCATAATTGCAAAGGATTTAGGTCAGTAATGATCTGTGTCTGGTTTTGTGATGCAGTTTTTCATAGCAGTGTGGAAACATATTTTGCATAAAAATCATTGCTACTGTTTGCGTTCAGCAGATGGTTGCTTATGTGCTACATCTCTGTAACAAAATTAATCTGTTTATAATATTTTTCATAATAAATGACAGGTGGATTGCTGATAGCATATAGGTCACTCAAATCAATTTTACTGTTACCAGATGAGGTCAGGTCTTTTGGTAAAATCTATGAATGCTATGTTTCCTACTAGATGTGGAACAGGAAAAAGATAGGATAATTTTAGTGTGTGGGTGTAAAATTATCAAGTATGTAGTCAACTTATGTTTTCACTTAGTGTAAATTCCTTTGGTTATCTGTGATTTACTGTTATGCAGTTTGGTAATCCACCTAATGTTATAAAACACCCCATTTTTTCATATTGATGTACTGTATCTAACATTTGATTCAGTCTGGCATATTTGGTGGATAATAATAATAATATTGATAATAATAATAATAATAATAATAATAATAATAACAACAGCAACAATAACAAAATACTACTGCTAGTACTAATGACCTTATATAAAGAAGTTGACACAAATAACTGAAGCCCTCATACAAAGCAACATATATATATAAAAACACACATACACACAAAGACACAGACATACAAATATATATATATATATATATATATATATATATATATATATATATATATATATATATATATAAGAAAACAACAATACAAATATTAATAATCCCCATTTTCTAAATGAATTTAATATGGTACACAGTTTCTGTTTCCCTTTTTCTCCTCTCTCTCTCTCTCATTCATAATGGACAAAATATGCAGAAATCTGGAGTGAGAGAGAAAAATAAATTTGGGCTTGATGAAACCCTTGAAACTGAACTTACACCAAGTAACCTACAAGAACCTGGTTCATCGTAATGGTATGTGTACATTTTCCCTGGAATTATCTACCGTGTGCATAATATCAGATATCAGTGATACAAAGTTGCCTGTCAATACACGATGGTACATTTCTTGGTTACAAGGTACACATATTGTAGTCTATTCAGTGCTGGGGGTGGGTGGGTGGGGGTTCTTTTCTTGAACCTATCACCAAGAATTTTTAAATACAAAAAATGTCTAAAAGTGATCCCCCCAACCTCTCTCTCACTCTCACTCTCTCTACATATACACACACATGGTAATTAGGAAGTGATGTATAGTAATAAATTATTAAAGTAGTCAGTTATCTATTGATTAGTTGTGAGATAAAATTTTAATTGTAATCAATTCCTGCAGATATAAGTAATTAGTAATTGTACAGATTCAGGAAAAGTCATGCAAAATTATAATTTCTTTTAAATTACAATTACTATTTGTCATAATTTTTTTTTCATCTGGTTACATTGAACTCTTAGTGTGAAGAACCTTGTTCTGTGCAAAATGTGAATTAACCAATGAGAACTTATATTTCTGACAGGCTGAACAGAAGTAATGTGATTGTACTCTGATTACTCAAATAATAAAGGTAATTGTAATTGATTACTTCAGTGTGATAGAGTAATTGCAATTGTGATCAACTACTACAATTTGTTATGTATTTGTATTTTTAATAAATTACCTTTACAACAGTAATCTATTCAGCACATGATAGTTTGGAGTGCAACACTTTTCCTATAAAAAGAGAATGATCATAGTAAATTAACTGTGGCGGTGTTTTCTTCACATTTGCTAACATCATAGGTGTATGATATATTTATTTAAATCATAGAACTTCAAATATGAAAGACTTCTAATCATTCCAAGCAAGAATAAAATAAAATATTAAATTAAAATGTACATGTTCATGGCAGGAATATGCTTTCCATCCTCAGTGACCTTAACAGGGTCATATACATGGCTGTATACCACATTCAAATTTGTGCTGGGGCATGAAATATTGCTGGCAGTTTAATTAATGTAGTCAATTATGGTGATTTGCAATGATAGGTCAGAGATCAATTTTACCCATCCATTAAACCCAGAGATAAACTGAGAGTGAGCTTTCAAATTTGGCTTTAAGACATGTTTTATCCACCATTCATCATTGTAGTGGGTTGTGAGCCATTATTAAAAGTAAGTGTTACAAGCATATGGCTGATATAGGGCTGGGTATAGACAGGTCACTTTTGAGTCATGTGATCCAGTTTTAGCTATGCTGGTCATAGACCAGATGAACTTGTGGGATGGTCTGTTGTCCATCATCCTTCGGTTCATTAGCACAAATCTGTTATTGCTAAATCTCCTACAATACTTAAAGGACTGCCTTGAAACTTTACATTCAACCCATGGTCTAGTTAGTCCATAATGAAAATAGTGCTGCTTGGACATCCCATATGGCATCCACAGTGGCTATCTTGAAATTCTTTTGTTATTGCTACTACTCCTGAATGGATTGGGATATCAGAATGGGATATTCACTAAAAGACTTCTTGCAATGTCTAGTTGGACCTAAATGAAAATGGTGCTGATCAGACTTCCAATATGGCCCTGATGGCAGTCATCTTAAAAATCTTGTTATTGCTGCTGCCCCTGGATGGATGGTCATATCAGCATGGGGTTTTCACTGAAAGACTTTGTATGATGTCTGTTTGGATGGTCATATCAGCATGGGGTTTTCACTGAAAGACTTTGTATGATGTCTCTTTGGATGGTCATATCAGCATGGGGTTTTCACTGAAAGACTTTGACGTCTATTTGGATGGTCATATCAGCATGGGGTTTTCACTGAAAGACTTTGTATGACGTCTATTTGGATGGTCATATCAGCATGGGGTTTTCACTGAAAGACTTTGTATGATGTCTGTTTGGATGGTCATATCAGCATGGGGTTTTCACTGAAAGACTTTGTATGATGTCTATTTGGATGGTCATGTCGGCATGGGGTTTTCACTGAAAGACTTTGTATGATGTCTATTTGGATGGTCATATCAGCATGGGATTTTCACTGAAAGACTTTGTATGACATCTATTTGGATGGTCATATCAGCATGGGGTTTTCAGTGAAAGACTTTGTATGACATCTATTTGGATGGTCATATCAGCATGGAGTTTTCACTGAAAGACTTTGTATGACGTCTATTTGGATGGTCATATCAGCATGGGGTTTTCACTGAAAGACTTTGTATGATGTCTATTTGGTTTTAAATGAAAATTATGCTGATCTGATGACCAATATTTCTACCACAGTGGCTTTCTTGAAAATCTTGGTATTGCTAATCCTGCTGAATGGATAGTTGTATTAACATAGGGTTTTTACTAAACAACTTCTTAGGTTTAGTCAGTTGTAAATGAAAATTGTGCTGGTCTGACTTCTAATATGGTTGTCACAATGGCCATCTTGAAACTTGTTATCACTATTTCTCCTAGATGGTTGGTCATATTGACATTGTGCTACTAATATCATAGCTGATTGGTTATAGTGACAATCTGCTTATTCAAAATACTTACGATATCCAGTTGGAGCCAAATAGAAATAGTTCCAGGCTGATATAAAATATGGCCAGCATGGCATCAATGTTGAAAATATTATGATTGCTCCTCCAGTGACTACCACAGCAGTTAATTTTGTTGAAGACTATTGAAGATGGTTTCAACTCTCCACATTTAAAGGGTATAATAGTCTTATCTTGAATTCCTGCATTTTTTTTTTGCCCAGTATAGCTTCAGTCCCTTCAAGGGACTCTTGTTCCAGTTATTGAACAAAACTTTTGATGATGAGTGTTTGTTGGAATGTTATAATTTCTTATTAAATAAATATGGTTAAAAATGATTATTGGTTATTGTCGTGACAGGTAATATCAATCTGTACCAGTTTATTGGTGTATTAATCAAGCTCTGGGCCAATAATACATTGGACCAAAATCAAGCCAATATGAACTACAAGTAAGCAGACAAATCAGGTATGTTGAGTCTGGTATGGGAATACACTGAGGGTTAATGTTGATATAAGCAATTAATTCCAGACTGGACAGAGTAGTACAATGATTCAATTATTGAATGTACAAACATATAATTGCACCAATATTTACATTCCAAAATGTAATCTATTTTCAAACCACCACGTATGGGTCAAGTGGTAAAATATATTTCAGTGGATTCTTTTTGATGAAATGGCATATATATTGTGAATTTAAAGTGTTGAATACCTGAGGGTTATAAAGGAACGTAATTATGCGATACAACTAACCGCATCACAGAGTTAAAGGAATCAGAAATACATATCAATTACAGTTTGAAAAAGATTTTTTTTTGAAAATGCATAACTTAATACTTGAAATTTCCATCACCTTTATAAAATGTTTGGATAATTTTTGTCATATTTAACAAAACAAAAGATGTTGCCTTGAGCTCTCAACCAATATATATATATATATATATATATATATACCTGTAAGCTGAACATAGACCCTGGTCTGCCATCACATAATGTGTCTTTTGATCAGGGAGTGTGTTATTTATTTTACCGATTACAAACTGCATAGACACATATCTGCCAGTACATTTGCAATGGTAGATCTGGATCTGTGCAGTTTTTGCAGTTGGACTCAACTTGTAAGCAAGTATATATGGTAGCTGGGGAATCTTGGAAACTCTACACATTTTATATTCAGACCTGAAACTACCAATAAATTGTCTACAATATATACTCGCTTATAAGATGAGTCCAACAGCAAACTGCACAGACCAAGATCTGCCATCACATAACGTATTTTTTACTGTTAGGAATAATCAGTGGAACAAACAACATATTCCCTGATCTGCAGGTGCATTATGCTTTGGCAGAGCAGGATCTTTGTTGTTTGCAGTTTGACTTGACTTATATGCGAGTGTAGATGGTAGTCTGTTTACTGCAGGGGATTTAAAAAGAAGAATGGAATCTGTTTGTACTCCTACACATGGTGCATATGTAGACAACAGGTAGCCAATATATCACACTTAACATAGCACACACACCACATAGCCAATATATCACACATAACATAGCACACACACACCACACACACAAACAAAAAGAAGGGGAGGGACTGAGGAATCAAAGAAGGGAAAATTAGAATAAATCTTGCATTCAGAAGGTAAGCAGAATTATGCAAATTCCATGAAAGGTTATTCTTGAGTTGCTTCCTCATGCAAATTACCATTATGAATGTATACAACACCTAGGGGAAAAAATTGCACTGAAGGTGGTAAATATATTGTTGGTTACTCAATAGACTTAATTACTCTCTTAGGATAGAAATGTAACAGATTTGGGATGCTCAGAATAAGCCAGCATTAAATATGCAAGGTCCAGTTAAGCAAATCATAAAGTATGTGATAGGTAATGAAACACATCAGTTTAACGAGACAAGATTTGATTAAAATTTTCTATTAATTTTTAAAGTGTTAGATGACAGAACTTTGGCATGGGGATAAGATGAGACCTCCATGAAGGAAAGACCATAGTTAGTCTAAGTTGTCTTTTTATTAGTGACAGAGTAAATTGTTATGTGGCAGTTTGATCTTTTTGGGTGGCTCAATAAATCACAGAGCTATGGGAGACTCATAATAAAATATTGGATGCGATTTTATGGCCATATCTGCTTTTGTCATTACATAATTTGGCATGTTTGCCTTTAATAAACAACATTTTATACCAATTACACGGTGAATTAGCAGTTGTTTCTTTCTCCTAGTACCTATAGACAGATGGCTCATATCAAGTAGATATAGTAGTAATCAGTAGACTTTATCAGTTTAGTTGCTTGTTTTATGGTTGATTCACTTAACAGATATAATGTATTTTGTGAATATTTAAAGTATGTTTTAATTATCTTGTTGTTGCTTTAGCTATCATTTGACAACATAGTGTGTCAGAAAAGTAGGCTGATAAACTGGCTAGATTACAGGCATATTTTGGCTGCTTTTTTTCTTTAGTGCTGACACTTTCATTTCCTTGCATAATGGTGAGATTCCACTTTGAATAAAAAACATGGGTTTGTGTAAGTTAGGTGAAGATAAGATTTGATGTATGTCTACTCTCAAAAATCTGTCTGATATTGGATTCAGGCAGGGTCATGCAAATTTGACCATGGAATGGTTCAATATTATATAGCATTCTATCTAATATTAACCCTTGGCACTCAGAAGAAATGATCTGCAGAATGTTACTGTAAGATGACCTTGAAAGATGATGTAACTTTCAGCTAACTTGAAACTTTTGGTGATACACCATGAATGGTTGATACACCATGAATGGTTGACATTTAGATTCATTAGTTATTTTTTTTTTATTTATGGCATAGCAGCACAAGTAGGTTATTTTTTTCAGAGGTAGTTTGGAGTAAGGTGCCTTGCCTACGAATGCACCATGGTAGCTGAATCAAGCTGATTTAATGGTAGGATTTAAATCTGCACCCTTTGGGTTAACTTCTGAATCACCATGGCTTGGTTGTGACATTAGAATAAGCATTAGTAAATACTGTTCTAATCGAGTGCAAATATTATCATTATTTACTCCACAAGTTTAAGAAAATGAATGTTGTCAACTATAATATTTAATAAATAAATTTTTGCTTTTGCTGATTTCAGTTAACAATTTAGTAATGAAACATTTTTAATAGTTCAGGATTTATATTGTAGAACTTGGAATATAGAATTCAAACATACAATAATATAAGTCTGTTTTAGACCTGTAGTTTGACAAAGTGTTCACAGTCTTAGATGCTAGATATCCACTGCCCAGTTTAAGGTAGGGAATATAGCAATATGATCATTTGTTCATCTATCACACTACTTTAATTTCCAGAGCACAAGTCCAAATTTGTTAAAGTTATCTCTTTGAAACTTTGCTACCAGTACATGCATTAGAGTAGTGATTTAGATGTGCCTTTTGCTATTCACACTTCTTAGGATCAATACTTTTAACATTTTTATCCGTCTATCCATTCATTCATTATCCACATTTTCATTTCAAAAACAAAACTCTGAAAACTGCTTTTGTTATAATAACTACAGAGTTAATTCCCTATAACAGTCAAAAGAATTAAATATTCTTATTTTTTTCCATCAGATTTGCTAACCAGTGAAAATATAATGTTTATTGAGTTCAGCCTGTTGGCTATTGCTTAGGATGAAAAATCAAACAGATGTGATTTCTCTGACCTCATAAAGGTCATTTTCACTTTGTACAGATGTGATTTCTCTGGTTTTGTAAAGGTCATTTTACTTTGTACAGATATGATTTCTCTGGCCCCATAAAGGTCATTTGTACTTTGTACAGATGTGATTTCTTTGGCCTCATAAAGGTCATTTGTATTGAAATGTCATTTCATCAGATGTGACCATTTCCAAACAATACAACATAACCTATCCTGAATTTTTGTTGTATGTTGTGTCCAAGTTAATGCCCTACATATATAAGATTGTCTTGGTGCATCTGTACTTATAACTATTGCACTGGATTTAATGAAAAATGTAGCAAAATGAAGGAAATATATGAGGATCATAATTAATACAGTAATCAGCTTAAGTGTTGGAGAAATGATGCTGATATTTCATCAGATACTGATGAAGATACAAAATATATAGTAACTTGAAACAGTTGGTTCCATAACATATACAACCAACAGCATAGAAACAAATATTCAAAGAAAGCATCCCATTGGATTTTAGGCATATGCCAGCTAGGTGAGCTATCCGAGGCCCACTAGGGCTTCTTGGTTTAATGTTGGTGAGATATGCATAGCTTATTATCAAACAAGCTCTCATAAATTAAACTTTGCCAGAGATTGTTAAAAGTTGTTCATAAGCTTTCTTAGTAAGCATGAACTTATATGAGGAGAAATACAATAATAAAATGTTGTGCATTGTCTGTTGTGTATTGACTGTTCACAGTTGTTATTCTTAACTTTACAAGAACTGCTTGACCAGATTGCACATATTTTTAAAGGGAACAATTCCAGCACCAAGGCTTTGGAAATTAGGTTAGTTGCTGCTGATTTGTCATCAAAATTTGGCCATTTTTACTAAAAATAAAAAACCTTTAAATGACCTTTTAAAAACTACTGAAGCAGATTTGACATAATTTTTATATAAAACACCCTAATATTAGAGTCTTTTAGTTTTATATAAATGATATTACTAAAAATAGAAAAAATTAAAATAACTTGTTTTCAAAGACCTCTCTGCAGAGTTTGACTAAAAAGCATTACACATAAAAATCTTAAACTTTTTTACCAATGATCCTTTTCTGCCATCACATATGACCACTGTTCTGTAAATTAACTTTTTCTCAAAAACCATAGCAAAATTTGACCAAATTTGATAGAAAGCATCCTAACATGAATATCATTTCAGTTTGTAAAACTGAGGCTGATCTAAAATCAGATTGGGCCCTCATTTAATACCAACAGTTGAAAAACCTAAATGACTTCTTGTGAGAAACTGCTAAATAAAATTTACTTGAATTTGACAGAAAGCATTCTGGTTTAAAGAGTATATAGAGATGATGCAAATCCACCATCAGAAATGATCACTGTTATTAAATATAACAAATTCTTCAAATGACTACATTTCAAAGACTGCTTATAGAAATTTGACCAAATTGTGACAAAAGTATTTAGTTTAACAGGCATTAAAGTGTATGAAATGATGCAAATCCATCATCAAATATGGCCACCATAATTTAAAATAGGAATCTTTGAAATGACTTCCACTTGGTAATTGCTAAACAGCCTTTAATGAAATTTAACAGAAACCATCCTTTCATGAAAGTCTTTGAATTTTGTACAAATGGTGCTGATCTGACCTCCAGTATGACTACCTGATTAATCTGATTTGCAATGACAAGATAAGAGAAATTTAAAACATAACACTACAGTGGTATAATAGAAATTTTGTCTTTGGTGATGCATTGAAAGTTACATGGGTGAGAAGACTGGTAACATATTTATCTAAATTTTAATATGTTCTGTTTTCAGTATTTCTTTGCACAATAACATTCAGCCCTGCTGGTCATAGATAAGAAAAGATTATAGGATGGTTTTTCATCTGCTGTCCATCTGTCCATCAGCACAAGTTTTTTATCACCTCTCCTCCTTAACTAAATGGAGGATTGCTCTGAAACTTTACACACACACTCATGTCATGGTTGGGTTGACAGGCACACTCATGTCATGGTCAGGTTGACACACACTCATGTCATGGTTGGGTTGAAACACACACTCATGTCATGGTCGGGTTGACATGCACATTCATGTCATGGTTGGGTTGACACACTCATGTCATGGTCGGTTGACACACACACTCATGCCATGGTCGGATTGAAACACAAACTCATGTTATGGCCGGGTTGACACACATTCATGTCAAGGTTGGGTTGACATGCACACTCATGTCATGGTTGGGTTGACACACACATTCACATCATGGTCGGGTTTACACACACACACACACACACTCATGTCATGGCTGGGTTGACATGCACACTCATGTCATGGTGAAGTTGACACACACTCATGTCATGGTCAGGTTGACATGCACACTCATGTTATGGTTGGGTTTACACACACACTCATGTCATGGTTAGGTTGACACACACACACACACATACACACACACTCATGTCATGTCATGGTCAGGTTGACACACACACATTCATGTCATGGTCGGGTTAACACACGCTAATGTCATGGTCATATTGATCGATGCTCAGACATTTGGTTTGCTCACCACATTGGTCATCTTGAAAATGTTATCACTTTTCCTCCTACATGGATGGTCATTTCAGCTTATAGTTTTCATTTAAAGACTTTATATGATGTCTTGTTAATCTTAATTAAAACTGGTTCTAATATGATCTCAAAACAGCTACCACAATGGCCATCTTGAAAATCTTGTTATCAATACTACTCATGAATGGAAAGTCATATTAACATTGTGTTTTTGCAAGAAAACTTCTTCTGATATCTAGTTAATGCCAAAAAAAATGGTGCCAGTCTGGTATTTAATATGGTGGCCACAGCGGCAAGCTTGAAAATCTTGTTATCACTACTTCTGTATGAATGGTCATATCAGCATAGGATTCTCATTCAAAGATTTCTTGCAATGTGTAATTGGTCCTGAATTAAAATGGTGCTGATCTGATGTTTGGAATATGACCACTTGAAAATCTTGCTACTCTTACACTGAAAGTCATTTTGACAGTGACTTTTCATCAGAACTCTAATATGGCTACCATGGTGACTATTTTGAAAATATTGTTATGTCTACTTCTTCCAAATGGATGACTATAATAATATGGGGTTTTTACCAATAGACTTCTAATGTTGGCTAGCTGGCCGTACATGAACATAGTGCCAGTTGTACATCCAATATGGCTGCCATGATCACTGTATTGAAATTTTGCTGTTACTACTTTCCCTGAATGGACAATCTTTTTAACATGGGGTTTTCACCAAAAGACTTCTGATTATGTCTTCTTTTTCCTAAATGAAAATGGTGCCAATCTGAAATCCAGCAACTTCACCACAATTTGAAAATCCTGTTAATGCTGAAAAATATCAGAGATGGTTTTCAACACTCAGCAGTTAAAAAAGAAGAAATGGTCTTGAGTTATTGGAAATTCTTTTTTTCCCAATATGGTGTCAGTCAATTTGAGAGACACTTTTTTATTTAACCAGATGTCAAGCATGTGCTTTCCTTGCTTAATCATTAGCATGTGATGACCACTCCTCATCATGAACATTTAGTCCTGAAATGAAAGAGACTGAACTTTGGTTCTCTTGACATAGATTGAATTGTGTCAGGCAAGCATTTTCAGTGATGCTGGATCAGAAAAAACCAGGCTTATTTTTTGCTTAAACTGATTTGACAGTGTATAAAATGGAAGAAGGTACTAATCTCAATTCCACAGATCAACTCCCATATAAAAAAAGTACTAGTCTCAATGGCACAGATCACTTCTGATAGAAAAAGGTGCAAATATCAATTTCACAGATCATCCCCGATAGAAAAATCTACTAGTCTCAATTCCACAGATCATCTGTGATAGAAAAAGGTACTACTCTCAATGGTACAGATCATCTCTGAAAAAATGTAATAATCTCAATTCCACAGATCATCTCTGATAGAAAAATGTAATAATCTCAAATTCTATAGATCATGTCCCATAGACAAAGTATTAATCTCAATGGTACAGATCATCTCTGATAGAAAAATGTAATAATTTCAATTCCACAGATCACCTCTGATAAGAAAAGGTGCTAATCTTAATGGTACAAATCATCTCCGATAGAAAAATGTAATAATTCAATTCCACAGATCACCTCTGATAAAAAAGGGTACTAATCTCAATGGCACAGATCATCTCTGATCATAAAAGGTGCTAATCTCAATTCCACAGATCACCTCTGACTGAATAAGGTGATGTATCATAAAATTTTTGAAATGCATTTTTGGTATTGTAGGTGGTAATTCTTGTACCAATATGTTGCAAAAATCAACTTCTGTTGAATGATCTGGGTACATCTTGAAACAGATTTGTTTTCTTTATATGTGTTGTTAAAAGCTTAGGATGAGATCACAATGTTTACATCTAGGATTATGTGTGGCAACAGGGATAAAATGAAACTAGTTTTAGGCTGAAGCTTACTGTTGTTACCATTTATTTATCATCAATGGTTTCTTCAGTAATATTTACATGAATTTTTTTCAATTATTATTTTCGTCTAATCAGCAACATTCATTCTTGTAACCATTTACATACTGATGCCAAATCAGACAGATAGTTGTGTAGAACTGAAAATTTGTTCATTCATTGGCATATCAGCATGAGAGAATGCTGCGACATTGGTCAATCTTGTTTTGCAGGACAAGTTTTTCAAATAATATTTTGTTTTTATACCAATTTAAAATGCATAATATTTCAATTAAATTATATATAACCTCTTAATGCTGAATGCCAAGCAAGGCAGCTGTTAGTACCATTTCTTAAAGTCTTTGGTATGACATGGCCGGGGTTCGAACCTGCGACCTCCTGCATCCAAGGTGGATGCTCTAACCACTAGGCCACCGAAGCAGTCTCAGTGCATTAAAACTTGTGTTTATCATCAACTCTGTTATTTTGATGAAGTAAAGATAATGATCCCCACTGCCTAAATATAAACATTCCAGGCAGTATTATCTATATTTCCGGTAATTCAGCGTGAATATCGTTGCCACCACTGCCTCTTCAGTACTGGCCATTGCAATGATCTCTGCATATTAGAACTCGATTTTAAATCAAAATTTTACCAGTTTTTTTTTAACTGTATGATGTAGCATTTGCATACCTTCTACCTTTCTTTCTTTCTTTTCAAAAGAGTACATGTAAAATTAATGATTTATTATGCAGATAAATTTACACTTCTGCAAAGTGGTTGATGAAATGTTGTGTCAACATACAACCAGAACCATATCCCACATGAAATGGGTTAAATTATATATTTAGTATTTCATCCCAAACAGGCTGGCTCCAATCCTGAGGTAGATGTCTGCCAGGTGAGCAAAATCAGACCATATTGGGCTTCTTGTTTTATTTTCTCTTTTTTTTTCCTCTCTCCAGTCTTTGTTTTCCTTTATGCAATATGGATATCCTTTGTGTATAAATGCAATCCATAACTCTTTAATGAGATTGTAAAAATTGTTGCACTTATCAGTTCCATCATAAAAAGCAAATGTATATACACGTATATCTATATCTATATATATCTATATCTATATATATATATATATATATATATATATATATATATATTGTATTTGGTCAAATTTAATGCCAAATATATAT
>JAECUM010037746.1:2500-42673 GCA_016617855.1 Megalonaias nervosa
ATTTAGACAAAATACAGTTTGCAAATTTGGATAAGTATTTTGGTGTTAAATGGCAAATTAATAAAGATTGTAATGAGATTGAGAAGAGTGTTAAAGTTGCGAGAACTAATAGTTCAGATTTAAAAGTAGCCAACTGTAAGAATTTGTGATGCTTGGCTTAGTGTTTAAAATAAGTCCTTTCTTTGTATTGACATAATACAGTGTCACTCTGATGGACAATGAGCTAAATGTCAGTGTTGTTGTTGTTGTTGTGGGGTTTAACACCATTTTTCAGCACACGATACTATACATGGCAGCCAGTATTAATTGTGGAGGAAGAACCCGGGAAAACCCTGGAAAGAAAGACCGATCCACAAGAAGCTACAGGCAAGCTTTCTCACATACCCACAATGGCCAAATCCGACACTCGAACCCAGACAGACAGAGGTGATATGGCAGTGATCCATAACGGAGAGTGCTTTAGACCACTCGGGGCCCCTAAATGTCAGTGGTGTAAACAATTTGGAAAATTAAACGCTATGACAACCACCACTGGCCCTTACCTGAATATTTAACCACTTCAGGTATGCTCAATATGCTTCTGAGAGTGGACTGCAAATTTTATTGCTGGGGCTCATAATTTTACCAATCTAAGAGTCCTAGACTCCTAGATCCTAGCGAGACCTATAAACAAGCATCTAGACTACATATAATTTTCTCATCATACTTTAATATTTTTGATGCAAATAATCTTAAGGAAAAAACCTTCCACACTTCTTCTGTTAAGACATAACTTCTAAATTTTGGAAATAGGTGTAACAACCAATGTCTTTTCTAGAATTGAAAATTTAGCTGAGAAATTCCCCCTCCATATGAAAATGGTGATATTTTTCTGAACATTGTTGGAGTTGGTGAAAAAATAAAGGTAAAACTTGAAAAATATGATGTGCAAATTTCATGCAATCTGTTGATTTTTCAGCAAGATTTTTTACTAAATTTGTGTGAATCTTGCAACCATGCATTCTAGAATAGATTCTGAGAACTTGCAAGAGTTTAAAAACAATGTCCATGGAAATTTTAGTTTTTACCCATATTAGATATGCCTTACTCTGTAAAGCAGAGGCTAGTAATTGATATATGAACTAAATCTCCCTGTCTCAACCTTCTTGCATGAATAATCAATAAAAGAATCAAGCACAAAAAGTGATATTAAGAACATGGCTTCAAATTAGTCCCACTGCAAAATACAACAGGGGAGATTTACATCTGGATATTATGAAGCCATCCCTCATTCAGCTGATGCGAAAACCTTGTCTTTATTTGTCATCATGTTTAAGACTTTATTTTGTGGTACCGGCCATATTAGACAGGTAAATATGTTATAAAGTTATTACTGAAGGTCTTTTCTTACAAAATTTCCATATGCTCATGGAGGTCAAGACTAGTGACTTGATATTTTGGTCAAATCATGGTTCATATACTAGTAGAGAGAGTTATTTACTGAATCAAATGAAGCTATTCTCAAAAGGATATCCTAAAAGAATGGCTATTGACATCAAAAACCTGCCTATAATATTTAATTGTCTGCTTTATTGTTATTTCATCCAAGAAATATAAGTTTTGAATGATTATTGATTGAAGTGTCAAAATGAAATATTCACAAAATAACAAATTACACAATCTGTGGTTAGCTTTCATGCGTATATTCTCCTGTACTCTCTGTGGCTTATACCCCTATCTGCATCCAACTAAATTAAAGCATATCATTGCTCAAAATCTGCAGAAAACTTATTTAGTTCATTCAAATATTTGAACATTTAAAGCAACCCACCACATCTCTGTGCAGACATTATTGTATCCATTGCTATTCCAAGTAAATGACTTGGCTATTGTCAGCTATGTGAGATCTATGGCCAGGTCACTTTAACATTTTAATAATTACACTGAACCTTCTCGCAGTTCTATAGTACAAGTCACATGGGTCATGTAGGCATTCAACATCGACTATTTCAGTAAGTAATGGGTGTCATTTTTTAGAATCTGATTCTAGATACATATAAGTGGCAAGTATTCACTTCATTAGTATTCACTTCATTAGTATTCACTTCATTTGGATTTGTATTAATCCATATTCCTTTGGAATGTCATTAGTAAGATGCCCCAACAGATGCATAAGGCAAAATCAATGTTAAAGTATGAAGACATTTTTGGACAAAATGAACCTAAAGGTATGATCCAGTACAATCATGATTGAATGTCATGTGCTGCGATGTCACAATGAAAGCTATGGATATTGATAAACAAATCTGTACTACCCTCAATTGTAACGATTCCACTCAATGTGCTCTTATTCTGACCCAAGTATAGCACATGGCCACCATTGTAAAAGTCCATAGTGATAGAAAATTTTTGTCTGGAAGTTTCTTGGTGACATTTACGGTGCAGTACATTCAATAATCAGAATTGAATAGACTTGGGTTAAAGAAAATTAGTGTTAAATTTTAAAGAACAATTTATATTTAATTTGAAATGAGTAAATACACATACATGACCCATGTGACTTGTACTATAATTTAAACATTAAATTGGTTTGCGTTTTTCGGGAGTGAGCTGTTTCATATTGTTCATTCAGTTTTGGAAAACTGTTCAGTGACTGTTTTGCAACTTAGTTGTTACTATAGTATTAACCCATCTCAAAAATAAACTATCCGACAGTCAAACATAGTTTTCGACGAATGTACTTAAAATTACAAGGTAATATTTTGTGTTCTAAATTATTTGGAGAGAAATGGATATGTTAGAAAACGAGATCCTCGAACAAGCAACTGGACATCTAAATATACATCGATTCTGTTTGATGATTCCGATGAGTCAAAAAATATCTTATCCTGTTAAGTTGATGTTAACAAACATAAAATAAACTGCTGTTTAGCAGCAAAGACAAAAATGATCCTTTATCGCAATAGATGGCTTATGCCATGTACCTTGTTCTTTACACCCACCCCCTGTTGGCAAGGACGCAGGACTTGCAACTACATAATCGAAATACTTAACCAACTGTTTGATAAATTAATCTAATGAATCGATTAAAATATATCCACACGACTAAAACTCTAAGGCATTTAAGCGATGAATCAAACAAACCTTGGTATATTTTCAACATAAGAAACAATTCAGACAACTCTGACTCGGGATCAGAAGAATGCGGGTTCCCTGACGATATTACCAAATACAAAATACTTATCACGGCGCATAAACGGATATGGCTTTTCCAACCAATTCAAACACAAACACAAAAACGGGAACTTGAAAATTTATCGATGAACAATTTTTTCTTTAAAAAAAAAACAAACACAAATCGATGGTACGTATACCAAGAAACTAATGGAATCATCTTAAATTGGGTGAACGTCTTGTCATCAGCTTGAGAGAGAGAGAGAGAGAGAGAGAGAGAGAGAGAGAGAGAGAGAGAGAGAATAACACAAAGTATTCTTTTATTTATAAGCAATAGTTTCTGTTTACTTTAAAACTTATGCTGTTTATGCAACTTTTATCATTATCCCTCAATAACAATATTATATAAAATATTGCTTGCAAACAATTGTTGTGTAAATGTGTGTGTGTGTGTGTGTGTGTGTGTGAGAGAGAGAGAGAGAGAGAGAGAGAGAGAGAGAGAGAGAGAGAGAGAGAATAAATATGCTAACGCGTGTCATCATTACCTCACCGTTGTAGTCGAAAACTACACCAAAACTGCCATAATTTTGTGTATTATGAAAAATCTCCTCCCACCCCACAAAAATAATATCATCATGACTCGCAAATATATATATATATATATATATATATATATATATATATATATATATATATATATATATATATATATATAAAATAAATTTCAGTAGTAAGAGTTCTAAAGAATTTTTTATATTCACAATTTATATATTCATTTTTAATATTCACAATCTACAGAATCATTTTTAATATTCACAGTCTACTACATATTCTTCTGGGTTTCTTTTAACAAAACAAAACCTCCATTACGCCAGAAACAGTATCATTACCTAAATGACTAGATTAAATTATCAAGATAAACGTAATGTACGGGACCCCGAGTGGTCTAACACGCTCACCGTTACGGATCCCTGCTATCTCACCTCTGTCTGCGTGGGTTCGAGTCTCGGGCTCGACCAGTGTGGGTACGTGAGAAAGCTTGCCAGTAGCTTGTGGTTCTTTCCAGGGTTTCCACGGATTCTTCCTCCACCATTTACACTGGCCGCCATGTACAGCCTATCTTGTGCTGAAAAATGGCGTCAAATGATACAACAACAAACACAGCAAACGTAATCTACTGAATATATTCGTATAGTGAAAGAATGATAATCAAGACAAACATAATCGTGTTACAACTCTACGGTTTTAAAACAAGTAACAAGAAATGGCAAAAGCCAACAACTTTTTCTATAATTTAAAATATAATTTATTTCCCTTAATACAAAGTGAAAAAAATTACAAATAACTTACCGAATGGTGAATGATATTCTAAAACTCTAAATGTACTATCAATTCCAATAGTTCCGAGTAATCCGAATGAGTTCCAAAGTTGCGTTACAACCCACGGGTTTTTGCTTGACCGAGCGGTGTCAAACCCTGGCCCGATTCCGCTAGAAGTCATAAGTTTCCCCTAATTCCAAAGACTTCCACACAACTTCTGTTGTAGATTAGAAAGCCCAGCGTGTCCATTCTGTAAATAATTTTACTCTAATCAATACAGGTTTATCAACCGCACATCTGCATGGTTTCTTTCATGAACTTTCCATACCGTCAGCATTTCACGCCGCAAAACTATACAACTTCCCTTAAGACTGGGAACTATTTTTACTACGCTAAGGGAATTAAAAATCATGGTTTTGAGCCACATTTCGCCTGTAAAATTGCATCACATTTGCCACCATGGCGACATAAACGGTACCTGCCGACGACAGAACAGTCCCTTCTCGTTTTCTCTATTGTGTAATTTACCAGTCTCCAACGATAAATATTGCACCTGGAGTCACACAACCAATGTACACCACTCGATTTTAATATTGGGATTATGGAACGACAAGGACACTCATGCGGCTCTGGCCTGAATTCACCAAAAGTAAACCATGGCATCGTGGAAACTCACTAACATCTCACTTGTGACGTTTGCTTCAAGTAACTGGCTAATTATTTCGGGCTATGGAATATTTTCCACAGGACCGACTTCCCTTAAATCAAACAAGTAATCGCAAAAATCTAAGAATTCCTTAAAACGGAGCGCTATAATCAAGTGCGCATACTCCCAACTTATTACAGCTATTATTCAGATCCGCAAACTCCCCCATAATTTTGTTGTGTGCACTCAATGGGACAGCATCATTTTGCAAGCTTTTAATACATTCGTGTTCTATACGGTTCCTAGAAACTGTTGACACTTAATGATACACTATAATTTCAGTAATGTCTTTGGCGTTTTTGTTTCACTCACAAGTCTTTGAAAATAGAAGCAGTTATATCTTGCACATTGTTTTATTTTCACTTGTTAAATACCAGTATTTTAGTAGTTTTTGTTGTCAACGCGAAAATGTTTGTCATGATGAGCCGATATGGCTATCACATACATTGTTATGATGTTCATCTCACTATGAAATAAGCGGAGTAAGTTTATTTCCTGATACCGTCCCTTGTGGTTGTGTTTTTAATCCTTGTACATAATAACGAAGGCTATTTTGGTGAAACAATATCTTTCTTTTTTCTCATTCTCGTGCATATTTTCTTTTCTTTGTGATCAGTCCTTAACGAATAGAGGTGAAATCTTACCATACAAAATTCAAATTGGTTTGCCGCTTAGCTCATCGGTGAAAACGCCCTTGTAGGTTTTGGTTCCATTTTTAAATGTTGAATGCGGTTTTCTTCGCGCAATCAGCAGTGTCGTAAAATGTAATACTGTCACGTTGTGTGAGCAAATTTGCTAACAATTCCCGCCTCATGTTTAAAAATGTCTTCTAATAGATTTCGTAATTCAAAGTTCTTTGGGTAATGTCAATATGTGTTATATAATATTACGACTTTAGACCGATTCTGAAACAAAGAAACTACGTTAGCCATTGCGTTACGGTCAAATTCGCAGTTACTTCAAATAACCTTGCCACACTGGTGCGAAACTCTGTTTGTTTTGCAATTAGCAGTGATGTCACCGGTTTGGCGTAGGCTTAGAGACTGGAAATCCGACATTATAACACATTAGTGATACTACCCCAGACAGTTTTCAAAGAGACCACCGGTATCCAATCAGAACTAAGATAGCCAAATTTTTGGGCGGGTTTCTCACGCAGCCAGACATTATTCTGTTACATTTATTGTGAACGGAACAGTGCATGGCTGGACATCGGCGAGAGCAGATCATAGGGAAGCTGGAGACACTAGACTGCGTTCAGAGTGCCGAAGTTGCGCGCTCGTTAAAACGGCGGGAAAGGAGTTCTAGACTCAGGGTGTAAATGTAAATGAAATATATGGGCTGCAGAACGGAGGTAGAAACAAGTACATTCTATATCCAAAAGACTACGAAAAGAAAATAATCCAGCAAGACAGCATAGAGGTGCGAGGAATTAAAGCGAAAGTGGGAGTGACATTTCCAGTGATCAGAGAAGTGGAGGGTAAAAAGACGGACCTGTTTGTTTCCGGCCTCCCACTGGAAATTCACAACAGAGAAGTCATCGACAAAATAGAGAATAAACTGAAGATTCAAGTACTGGATAGCAAAATGGCCACAGTATGGGGATTTAACGATGTTAAATCAGGAGTGAGGATCATAACAGTTAAAAGAGAGGAGGCGAAAAAGCTACCATCGCACTTCTATGTGATGGGCTTCCTATTTAAGACGTGGTATAGGGGATGTGAGTACGACCGAGCATGTCCCAGATGCAAACAAATAGGGCATGGACCAAGAGACTGCAAAAATCAGCCTGCACCGCAGACATATGCAAATATGGTGAATAATCAGAACGTAAACCTGAGTGAAGCGGAAAATAATGAGTTCCAGGCGACAATAACTAAACTCTTAGACCAGGTGGAAAGAGAATGAGGCTCAAAACACAAGCAAGAAAACTGAAACGGAAACGGAAAAGACAAAGGACACACAAGAAGTAGCTGCACAGGAAGAAAGAAACAAAGACCCAGGAAAAGAGGCGTCAGAGAGTGGGATAATAGAACAAAAAACAGTAGATGAAACAGAGCTCCCGAGCGAGGTGAGAGAATGGGGAAACTGTCTGAGCCCCAATAGTACAGGTATGACAAATACAAACGTTAAAGAGCTACTTAAACAGAACAAATATTACATATTATCAGAAGAGGAAGAGGAAGAGGAAAAAGAAGAGGAAGAATCCCATCAAATGGGATCCCTAGAAATAGGAATGATCCAGGATTTAATAGGGATCAAGCCGCTAACATCGACACCAGTACCAAAGGAAAGAACAAGGAAAAGAAAGATAGCAAAGTCTGTATCAATACCAAGCAGCAGTAGTGAAATAACGCCACCAGACGAGATACAGTCGGAAGAAAGAAGGGAAAAAAAGAAAGGGAAGAAGAAGAAAGAAAGAAAAAACGGAGAAGGGATAGACACATCGGAAAATTCGGACAAAAAAAGATGACGGAACGAACGAAGACAAAGACAATGATACCACAAACGAAGACAAGGATAATAACAAAGATACAGAAATGGACACGGACACGGACATGGAAATGAGGAACGAAGAAAATGATAGGAACATTGTAAAAGAACATGAGACAGAAATGGTGACATGCAACACTGAACTAACAACAGACCAAGACGATGCATCTAGCATTGATAAACCAGAGGGGGGAACCAACCCCCATGAAAATATATAATCATAAATGAAGTAAATGTAAATATAAATATAAAGTTTCAAATAAACAAATGTAAATGTTTCATTAGTTACAAAACCTTCAAGATGCAAGATGGCCACCTGGGAGAGAAAACAAAAAATGGAGGAACAAAACTTCCATATTGTATCAGTAAATATAAACGGGGTAGATAAAGAAAAAATTGATAAATTGAGTAATCTATATAATACATATGACTTATATTTAATACAGGAAACTCACAACGGTTTCACAAAAGAACTAACAGCCTATGTGGAAGAAAAAATGAATGCAATTGTTTTACTAAGTGATTACACAGGAACTGATGTTAAGGGGGGTGTAGCAATAATAATAAAAAACAAAAACTATATAAATTGGGAAAAAATAGAAGAAAAAAGTGGACTAGAAGGGAGAATGTTACATGTAAAAATAAACGGATTTAATATAATAAATGTATACTTCCCAGCAAATAAATATAAAAAAACAGATTTTATTGAAAAATAGATAAATATGTAAGTGAATTCTCGATGGAAGAAACAGTAATAGGAGGAGATTTTAACTGGGTAAGGGACAATATTGATAGGAAAGGAGATCTGACTTCTAATGATATAATTTTTAGGAATTCTATGATAGAATTTTTAAAAAAACATAATCTCGAGGATATATATAGGAACCTAAATCTACTAAGAACTGAATACACCTATGAATATAAAAACGGCTTAGCAAGCAGATTGGACAAATTTTATGGGAATTTTTTTAATAAAGGACTGTATATAGATGCAAATATTATAGATTATAAAATTTCAGATCATAAATTAATAGATGTAAAGATTAGAACAAAAAATAGAATTAGATGGGGAAAGGGGACGTGGAAGATAAATAATAAACTTTTAGAAAATGAAGACTTCATAAAGGAAGTAAACTTTCAAATAAATAAGATGTTTTTAATAGAAGAAATAGATATTTTAAAGCAATGGGATAAGTTTAAAAAGAAAATTAAAAAAATAGCAATAAATTTTAGTACACGAATAAGTGAAATAAGGAGAAAAGAAAAAGAAGAGATATTGATTCAGTTAAAAAAACAAAAGAAAAGGGAAAGCAAGATATACTTTATGATAAACTAAAAGAGATAAGGGATCAGGAAAACAAGGGGGCAGAAATCAGGGCCGGGAAATTCTCAGTTTTATACACGAAAGCAAGGGGTCTATACAAAAGGGAAGAATTTAGGAAAGGGGAGGAAAAAAATTTAACCAGCTTAAATGATGAGAAAGGAGGGATTTTAAATAAAAAAGACGAAATTTTGGAAAAAATCAACTCTTTCTACAAAACTCAGAGCATTAACGGGGAGATAATAACAGAATATTTAAAAGATATTAAATGTGAAAAAATTACATCAGTACATAAAGACTTATGTGATGATTTTATTGTGACAGAAGAAATTGCTAAAACTATTAACTCCCTAGCCAAAGGGAAGTCACCAAAGAGAGATGGACTCATGGGGGAATTTTATAAAAAAAATTCCAACGTGAGTTAGCGCCAATCTTGGAATCCTTATACAATAATATACTGTTAAGGAATGATAAAATGACAGATACAATGAGGGAAGGGCTAATTATACTAATATACAAGGGGAAGGGAGATAGGAAGGATTTAAAAAATTGGAGGCCCATCTCCCTCCTTAATAATGACTATAAAATTTTAAGCAAATTATTAGCCAATAGGATAAAGAAATGTATGAATAAAATAATAAACAGAAATCAAACTTGCGGGGCAATTGGGAACGATATACAGAATAATATTTTAAATATCAAGACGATTATTGAGTTTATAAAAGAATCAGGTCAGAGGGGCGCTATGGTGCTTCTCGACCAAGAAAAAGCCTTCGACAGAATTGAACACAACTATGTGCAACAAGTGCTCAAAAAATTTGGTTTCGGAGAAAATTTCCGTAAATGGACTGAAATCCTGTACAGAGATATAAATGCTAGAGTACAGGTTAATGGTGATATCACGACAAAATTTGAAATACAGAGATCAGTCAGACAAGGATGTCCTTTATCAATGCTATTATACGTAATAGCGATTGAAATACTAAGTATAAAAATAAGAACCAATAAACAAATAGAAGGAATTAAGATCCCAAATTTGAAAGAAGATTTCAAAATGCTCCAACAGGCAGATGACTGTACAAACTTCATAAGCGACCCAAATTCCTTTAAACATCTAGAAAAGGAATACGAAAATTTTGGTAAAGCCTCAGGGTCCAAAATAAACCATGAAAAAACTGAAATTTTAAAAATAGGAGACTGGAGGGGGAACCATCCTGGGCTCCCACCCCGATTAATAAAAGAAAGGGTTAAAGCCTTAGGAATTTTCTTTGGCAAAAATGAAGAGATAGAAAACTTAAAAAATTTAAAAAGGAAAGTGGATAAAAGTATTGAGACCTGGGCCCAGACGCCACTTTGTATAATGGAGCGATCACAAGTTGCAAAAACTTATTTTAAAATCACTAGATTTACATCAGAAAATACTTAATAAAATAGATAAGGAAATAATCAATTATATTTGGAATTTTAAACTACATTATATAGATAAAGAAACCCTATATCGGGAAAGTAAAAGGGGAGGTTTAGGGCTACCCAGTCTAAAGTGGGCACAAGAGGCAAACATTATAAATAGATTTTTAAAACTTAAAGCTTCCCCGGATATGCCGTGGGAAGCAATATACATATACTGGTTTGGCTTCATAAACAGAAATAGAAGAGATATTTTTATGAATAATACCTTGACAAAAAAATTTTCACAAGTAAAAAATTTAAATATATAAAGGACTTAATTTTTAAATATAGGGATAAAAAAGAAATATGGGAAGGGGAAGGAAATAAAAATACTTACAAATTAATAACAGAACACTACACAAAAAAATCAAAGATGTAAGGTGGAAAGTGAAAATTGGGGGGTTGAATGGAACACCACTTGGCAAAATTGGACCAATATAAAATCATTAAAAATGCAAAGTATAATTTTTAAATACTTACATGATGTATGGCTCACGGGTGAAACAGCAAAAAGGAAGGAGATGATCCAAATAATACCAAAGTGCCCGCTATGTAAAGTATATAGCTTTACAAAAGCGCACGTAATGCTAGAATGCAAGACAAACAAACCGACAAGGGACAGAGTCATTGCTTTAATACAAAAAATAAAAACAATTAAATATCAACGTAACAGAATTTTATATTTAGATGCGAAATTGGATCAGAAAACTTTCTTTGAAACAACAAATTTTATAGTGGAAACAATGCGTAAATGCGGTCAAGTCATTACGATACGTAAATGACCAAGATAAAAGATAGTTTAGAAATGTTTATTTTCCCTTTTTAGTAACTCACATATTAACCAACAAAGTAAAGGAACTGGAATCCTGTACTAACAAAAAAAATTTTCTTCTATTTCAAATTCAAAAATGGGACAGGGTATCTACACATGAACGAAGTAGGAGGCAGAAACGCCACCGGGCTATACCACAAGGCGCTACGTGAAGTGGGAAGGCCGGTGGAAGAGCCTCCGAAAAAGACATGTGTAGAATATGGGCAAACAAACATGAATACAAGGGAATTGTTATTACTAGTTTTAAAGGGATTCCAGGAAGAATTTGTAGGAAATGCTAACAAAACCTATAAAAAAAATGAAACATATTTTGTCTGCTTTTTATATTTGGAATTTTTAAATAGAGGAGTAAAATTGGAGTAAGGCCAGGTCTAGTGGGGTGAAGCAAGTTACAAAATAAATAAAGACTTGTGGAAACTCACGGACTGTCTTTACCACCAACCTCCTATTTTCAAACCAGCAAAAATAAGAAACGACACATAAATCCTGCACTCAGTAAAACATTAGGCTTTTTTTTCTTTAAATTCTCCTTATCACACCGTTTCTTATACAAAATTCAAAAATATTGAAATAAATAAATATTCATTTTGTAAAGAAACTCTAAAAAGAATATGATCATTGTGCCGTCCTAACACAGATATCTATAGCATACATACAATATAGCACCATACAGATAGCACACACAGGACATAGGGACACTTTGGCAAGGGTCACTGATAAAAAAGATGACGTCTTTTTCCAAACTGGTAAACTAAACCGGTGAGGGAGACTCACCTTTTAGAAAACACTAGGGAAAAAAAGAAATACCCCACAAAAATTGGGAGCAAAATTCTATTTTAAAATAAATACACTTACAACACCTCTGAGGGGGAACATATGCACATAAAAACTTTTATTTTTTTTGGAAGGGGGGGGGCATCTGTCTGGTGCCCCCCCCCCAAAAAAAAGAAAGGAGTTCTAGGAACTCCGGACGAGATTGGAGCAAGGGCTTCTGAGGTAAAATATCTTCGCCCGAATCTGTCTCACTTTCCTAACTAGGTGTCGTAAGATTTATACGTTATTATGTGCATTTAATTTATTAGAACTTTAATCTTCTATGTATAGCTGAATTATCAACATGTCGTAATGTAGCGTATAGCAAATTAGTAATGTTCAAGATTAATGTATGTAGTTGTTAGGATAAAATCGAAGTGGATGGAGTAATCTGCTATGATGTTGCATCGTGGTGCAGAACTGAATTTAATAGTGAGTAGTGTTAGAACTTGTACTTGTTTGTATTTGAATATATAGTGTGGATTATGCAGAGTTAGGTATTATTGGCCTTGCTCACGTATAATTAGGCATTTTTATATTTGTATGTGTCTTTTATAATTTGTAAGGTAGGAAATGCGTAGGAATATTGTTCATGCTGATAGTTTACTATATTGAGAATTAGGGATATGCGTGTATGATTCAGAAGTCGTGATATTATTGCTGTTGTTATAGCCTTTATTATAGAACATGCGTGTATGGAATATTTAGATGTCAGTGTAAGAGTTGACCTAATGATTTAATTTCCATTATGCTGATGAAAGGTCTGTGAGAGTGTGTCAATTGTCTTCTGTTTGAACAAGGAAGCAAAATTGTACGTCCCTTCTAATCCACATGAAGTTTTCCGGATGGGATAGGACACCACCCGAAGGTTAGAGAGAAGGAGACGAGGAGAGCAAGTGGAAATAGACAGTTGTGCGAAGCGCCGGGTCGGGAGACGGAACAAGGGTACCGGAAGTACCGGAAAGGAGGGCCAGGAGAACGGAAACAAGGGTACTGGATGTACCGACATGGAATACAAGGCGGAAGTTGCAAATGAGTAATATAGAAGGGACACTGGAAGGAAACGCTCTCACCTTTAATTTCGCGTGATGAAATAATTAGCAATTTGGATAGGTCTTGTATTGATTGGAAGCAATTGCATTGAAAAATTGTCCTGTAACTGTTGAATACCTTTCACCTTATTATTTTTTTATTTTTTATTTTATACACCTATACCGTCGGCTTTGCTGAATGGGGGCTATTTAATCTTTTAATTGTCCGTCCTTCTCCGGGGTTAGTAATAATTCCGTAGAGGGCGCGTAACAAATACTATCCATAATGTAACTGTAGATGTTTTCAGTTTCAACACATGAAACTTAGCAAATCTATATCATTTATCAGCGTCAATTAGGAATTATTCATTTTTACGATAGCTCTAATACAGTGACCACCGTAAATTTGTTTGTCTATTTTTTTTTTTATTTTTTAATACTTTTTGATGCCATTTTGAAAATTTCTTTTCCTTACGACATATTTTTAGGTTGCTCTTTAACTCATATTCTTAAGTTATTTAAATAACGCATTGCTGCATTTTGTCTTGAAGTTGTATTCAATTCAGTGTATGATTTTAATTACATGTGCAAGTTTATATTTATGCAGTGGGTAACAAATTTCTCTTTATTTTTTTTAAATGTGCACAGTAATTTGGGGACAGTTGATTATGTTCCGTTTCTAATTGAAATTAATTGCTTCTTAAGTTCTGACCATTCGCTGTAAGGTGTTGCCATCTTTAGGGTGTTAGAGGACTGGTTTTAATATAGTCGGCTAAATGAATTTATGCTTCTGGATCAATCTCAGACATATATCCTGTTTCGACGCTATCGTGTATTTAAAAACGATTATATTTGATTCATTTAATTTGTTCATTCGACTTATTATGGACTCTTTGCACGAGAACTGAAAACAACTTAAATAAACATAGGGGTATTTAGACATAAAATACATTCAAAGTACCAAGCAGGTGTTTTGGTATCTAACTTGAGAATTTATTTGTTTATTTAATTTTATTTTTTATTTTAGATCCCAGGAGATTAACATAAGTAAATTTCCGGTGTTATGTTATGTGCTCGTCTCTTGATCCTATAATTGTGGCTCTTCAACATGTATTTTCAAACGTACAACCAGTCTGCCAACCAGATCGACGTGTATTTCCTGTTACGGTTTTATCCAGACAGAAGGATGGCAAGCAAGAAGAATGGAAGTTTGGCGCTTAAGGTTAATTATTAGAGTCACGCATTGCAAAATGACAGAAATATTGTTATTCCATAAAATTATTTGTGCATAAATGCGTCCACATTTTGATTGATTTCAGTCACTTGTCCTGTAAACGTTCCGCAGTGATCACCCATATGTGCACAGTTAAATTGCCAATGACCGTAATGGGATGTGTCGCCAATTTACTAAGACCGACAGAATACGCAGCATCCTATTAAGCGTATAAAACGAAAAAAGATATTTTGCTCGATTTAAAAAAAACCCCAAACAATTTCCTTTTGTAGTAGGGCCCACCTGGCGACAATCGGTTCACAGTTATAAATTGATGAAAGAAATGATTATGTTTTGTGCATTTTTTTATGTCCATAATGCAATTAGTTAGTAGAATTTGTAGGGGTACAAACAAGCGGGAGGGTACGTTAATACTATAGATGTCTACAATTGACCAGACGATGGCAGTATTTTTATCTTTTTGAAAAATGTACCAGAAAAAAATAGTTTTGCTGAAACTTAAGAGAAGCTGATTACCTTTAATGCAAAGATCATTCTGTGTGTGTGTGTCTGTGTGCATATATATATATATATATATATATATATATATATATATATATATATATATATATACACACACTAAGCACACACAAAAATATATGTGTCAGTGTTCTACAATTATTTGATGTTGCCGCAGCAATAACAAACAGGCATTTGTTTGATCCTTCAAAGAAAGCCTTAGCGGCCCCTTCAATAACACATGCACCTTCACCAAAGCCAGCCAAAGACCTTTGGTCAAAGGACATCATCAACAAGCTCAAATAAAAGCATTGTTTCATTTTTAATAGTGATTGGAATGTATTTATTGTGCCGTGAGAGTTTCCTGTTTGCAACAAAACAGTTCATGCTTGTGACTGCTATCAATGGTGGCGTAAAAACCCCAAATTATTCATATGGTAACTCCCCAGGTTAGAAATTTAAAATATCCCCATACAAAAGTGCCAGAGAAGTATTCGTATCTTGTGTGAAATTGTGGTGGAAACACTGCAAGTTAGTAACTAATATACAGGTAAGTGATATTGTTATGAATCAATGGTCTTAAACTATGTCATAAAAAAGAGTGAAATCCAACAAGTTTTGTAATATTGAAAATATGATTTATTTCCCTAAAATACAAAGTGAAAGAATTAAAATTAACAGTATGGTGAATAAACCCCTAAGTAGTCCTAAATGTTCTATCAAGTCCAAAAGTATTGAGTAATCCAAATTAGTTTCAGTGATATTCCGAGTGATTTACTCTAATGACCTTGGGTACCAATGGTACTGAATGAATCATGCTAATATAATGTAGATAAGTCTTTATATGACTTTAAATCCAAATGTCTTTAAATGATTCACAGTCATTACAGTACAGCTAAATTTCATGTAATCCAGGCACTTTATTATTCCAATACATGACTGGATTAAATGAATCCCGTCAAGCAAACACAACTAAATCCTTCAAGAATGATATCAATACTAGGAAAGTCTAATTCTCCAAAATTCTGTTTGTATATATGAAGCTAATATGTAATAAAAAAGTGCTGAACATGGATTCTATAATAATCCTATCTTGTAAACATAAGCTGTTTTACACTGACTAATGATAAATTATGTCAGCTTGGCCTTTCAAAACTCGGGTCCTAAAAAATCAGATCATGTGATGTTTATCTGAATAGATTTACACACTATACAAGAATAACTCCTTTAAAGTGTGAACGTATGATCGTTGGGGAAAATCAGTATTTAAATTGTTATTTACTACATAACCCTTACAAAACTGTGATTGTGAAATTAGTACAAAAAATACAGAGATAATAATAATACAGAGATAATAATAATATAGAGAGACATAATAATATAGTTACATAATATAGAGATACATAATAGTATAATCTTCAGAAATTGTACTAATGTGATTTTTCATTTTTTTAAAAATTGGAAAAATGGAGCAAACATAGAAGCAGCTTAATTAGTATTGTGTGATAAAGTAAAATGGAGTCAAAATTAGACGGCAAAGTCGTGGAGTCAACATTACAGTCAGCAAAGTCACATGGAGTCAAAATTACAGTTGGCAAAGTCACATGGAGTCAAAATTAGTCAGCAAAGTCACATAGTTGTTGCCAAAGTACACTATTATGGTGAAGAACAAACCTAAAATTCAACCAGTGTTAAGTTATTGACATGTTGCCAATTTTGGATAGCTCTTCTTCCCATCTGATTCAGTTCTTTTTAAATATAAAATGGGAATTGTAATTCTCTTTCTTGTTGAAATGGCAGCATTTATTAGAAAGCAAATATTTCTAGGCTTGGAGGTTTCACAAAAAGTAAAAGATGACATTTAGGTGAAAGTTTTTTTTAATTACAAACCTTCATCTGGTTGGTGAACATGAAAATTTACCAATGGTGTCTTTTTGTGAAAATTAAATCTCATGACAAGGCAAAGGATGAACATTAAATCTCATGACTAGGCAAAGGATGAACATTAAATCTCATGACTAGGTAAGGATGAACAAGAAATCTCATGACTAGGCAAAGGATGAACATTACATCTCATGGATATAAAATGGATGAACATTAAATCTCAAGAATAGGTAAAGGATGAACATTAAATCTCATGACTATGCAATAGATGAACATTAAATCTCAACAAGGAAAAGGATGAACATTAAATCTCAAGACTAGGTAAAGGATGAACATTAAATCTCATGACTAGACAATGGATGAAGATTAAATCTCATGGCTAGGAAAAGGATGAACATTATATCCCATGACTAGGAAATGAATGAAAGTTAAAATGACTACGCAATGGATGAACATTAAATCTCATGACTATGCATTGGATGAAAACTAAAATCTCGTGACTAGGAAAAGGATGAAGATTAAATCGCATGACTAGGAAATGAATGAACATTAAATCTCATGACTAAGAAAAGGATGAACATGAAATCTCATGACTAGGAAAAGGACCATTGTTGCATTAACACCTGTGTTGAGTATGGATAAGTGCTTCTTTGGTTCAACCTGTGGGAAGAAATGTTCTAGCTGGTTCTTGTAACTGTTTAAATACAGTTCCTATTTTTTCTCAGTCTCTGGTTTTTGTCAAAGTGCACACACTGCACCCATCATTGAATTATTAGATGTAGCAAGTCAGACGTGCAAAGCAATTTGCAAATATGCAACAAAATATTTGAAAAGCTGAGAAATGCATATCTAGTGCATAAACAATGTTAGTGTTCTCAGGGACAAATACACTGTACATGTGAAATTCTCAAAGGATGCAATGTTTCATTGAGGTGTGATATTATAAATGGGTAAGAATTCAATCCTGATATTAAAATAATGAAAATTTGCTTTTCATGTTCCTTTCTATCCTGTTGAAAGTGATTGACTTGTGAATTTATGCCAGGGACTCTCAGATATAGGCTGGGGACTCTTGAGTGAAGAGTCCAGGACTCTTCATCCTTTAATTCTTTTGAAACCCTGAATGTATTGTTGATCAATTAAGAGACAGCAGGCAACAAAGATGGACCAGTTAGCCAAAATGCATGATGTCTGGACTAAAATCTAGGCTAGAAATCATATACTACAAACTTTTAAGTCCATCTGGTAAACTGACACTTTTGTTAGTGAATTGAATTCTTGCTACTGATAGTAAATTTGAATCCATTGTGAAATTGTGATGTTTAAGTTAAGTTATTGTGGGAATGTATTCTTTAGAACACCTCAGGTTGACAGTGTTCTGTATCTATTATTCCATGGGCATTGGTAATGTTATTCTCTTCTAGTATATCCAGGAAATCCTCTGACAGTCTGTAACTGTAAAGTTATTTGTGGCCTCCCAATAATTTATATAAATCTCTATAAAATCCCTTTTTTTGGCTTGGATGCATTTCATTTCATGCTTATGACACAGTGTCAGTTCTCATTTACCAAATCTAGTTTCTGTTACTAATAATAGTAACAAACTTTATGTTGTTACTAAAATTGGTAAAAAAAAGAGCATAAAACCACTGGTGTCTAATGTTCCAGTGATGGTAATACTTGAAATGATAGTCATATGTTTTTAAAGGAAATTACCATAATAAACCTTCCAGTATACTTCAGATGTTAATATTAATGTGCTGGTGACATTAAAATAGATTATAAACAGCAGTAGCTGTGGAAATATGTTCTTCCATAAGGCTCTGCCATCATAAAACTGTCCTCAGTATATTTTGAGTTACAAATGTTACCCCAGACTTGATAGTCTCATTCAGTGTTGGCTGCATGGTCACATTGGCATTATGGGAAATGAAAGACCAGATAAAGCAGCCAAAGCTGCCTTGCAGTCACCCATTTCTGATGGAAGATTTGATACATTTACTTCAGATATTGCATAAACCAGTATGCCTGTCATACTTGGGAAAATGCATGGAATGAAAATACTACACAGAAACTTCCGGACATCAGACCCACTATTGGAGAGTGACTTTCCTTGTATAGAACAGATGAGAGAAATGTAGGGGTATTGTACATATTGTACCTAATGCATGCATCCTCTTGAAAAGTGAAAGTTGATGGAAGGTATACCATGACAGCAGAACCCATTCTTGTCAAGTGTGTAGATTTTCACCCTGTAAGACAAGTATTTTAAGACGAACTTAATGACTTTACATGTGCTACTGTTGTCTGTTATCTTTACATACGCTACTGTTGTCTGTTATCTTTACATACGCTACTGTTGTCTGTTATCTTTACATACGCTACTGTTGTCTGTTATCTTTACATACGCTACTGTTGTCTGTTATCTTTACGTACGCTACTGTTGTCTGTTATCTTTACGTACGCTACTGTTGTCTGTTATCTTTACATACGCTACTGTTGTCTGTTATCTTATATACATTTTACAGAATTTTAATATCTTTAAGGTTTTATATTTTATCTAGTGGTACTTAAGTTTACGTTTTTGTTAAGGATTTAACTAAATTTATGTGCAGTTCAATTTTACATTTTTGGAAACCTTTTAGCTTCCCCTCTCCAAATATGTTTTTCCTATTGCACTGATTTTAAAATTGAGGTAGGTAGGTAGATTATATATTTTTTTTAAACATTATACATATTATAGAGGTTATATAGTGTACTAAGTGCTTCAAGCTAAACTGGCTCAGTTAGGTATACAAATCAATTGAGGAATTTTTTTTAAAAAATTTCGTTTTTACCCTAGCAGATCTACCAACCGTCCTTGTTTGCAGGAGATTACTGAAATCTACTGTTCCTCACATACTCTCACATTTTTATTTTTTCTCCCAGAAAAAAATTGGTTTCCTCAACAACAAAAAATTCAGTCAGAAGAAAACTTCATTTTATTTAAAGAAAATACAATTTGAAACTCCTGAGCAAGTAAGTCTGGAAGTGCGCAGAAGTTTTTCAAGTATGTTAAACTTGTTGCAGAGTTGAATCCTTATGTTTGGTGACCAATTCTATAATATTGAAAGGAAAGGGAGATTCAGGTAAAATTGGAAAGTCCAAAAAATATAAAACTTATTTCCAAGCTTCTTACAGCCTGGTGTTTCCGTGCCTGACTCATGGAAGTGATCCATATACAGCATTTTGCAAGATGTGCAATTCAAGTTTCAGTGTTGCCAGTTGAAATTCTCCGTGAAGTAATTGAAATTTACCTGAAAATGAGTATCATTTGGGTTGGCAGGTCTGCCCTTGAGGAAAAAAGTGCTAGGGTTTGCAATGAAATACGCATGGTCGGCCAACCAGAAACACATTTTTTTTGCCTTACATAGCCACTTTTTGGCTGAGGTAAAACACATGTACATATATCCATCCACACATACATAGATACATTATAGTGAATAATTCCTCATGATAGATATATTTAATGGTGAAAAGAAGTAGCAGTAATGAATTATATGTTTAAATTATTTCAACCACATTATGTTATTATTAATTGGCCATTTATGTGTTCATGTACATATAATGTGTTGTAATATCGGGATATTTTATCTCAATATATTTTATAATTTCCCAATAAAATTAATATACCGTAATTTTCCCAATATTTTTTAGACCAAATTCCTATAAAATCCCTTTAATGTTGAAACCATTAAGATGAATTCTAGATAGATACATGTATGTGACAAAACCTACCAGTATTATAAGTTGGCAGTAGTTTGTTTAAAAGTGACTCATTTAATTGATTTAATTTAAATTCATTTCATTGATTTATATTTAACTATGAAACTTACACTTTCAACTTAATTCCAGGAATCCACTGATGGTACCAATACCAAGGTCGGTACCTCAATTTATGACTATGCATGCTGGGGAATCACTGTATCATTTATGTTCTTTGTTATATCTATATGTATGAGTTTTCCCAATCTTTTTTATAATGTTGTAGATTTACATTAATCTTGGCAGTTAGGTGATATAATGTTCTAAAGATACATTAAGCTTGGTGTATTGGGCACATTAACTAAGGTCATATAATGTTCTAAAGATACATTAAGCTTGGCACATTAACTAAGGTCATATAATGTTCTAAAGATACATTAAGCTTGGCATATTAGCTAAGATCATATAATGTTCTATAGATACGTTAAGCTTGGCATATTAGATAAGGTCATACAAAGTTCTAAAGATACATTAAGCTTGGTGTATTGGGCATATTAACTAAGGTCATATAATGTTCTAAAGATACATTAAGCTTGGCACATTAACTAAGGTCATATAATGTTCTAAAGATACATTAAGCTTGGCATATTAGCTAAGGTCATATAATGTTCTATAGATACGTTAAGCTTGGCACATTAGCTAAGGTCATATAAAGTTCTAAAGATACATTAAGCTTGGTGTATTGGGCACATTAACTAAGGTCATATAATGTTCTAAAGATACATTAAGCTTGGCACATTAGCGAAGGTTATATTATGTTCTAAAGATACATTAAGCTTGGTGTATTGGGCACATTAGCTAAGGTTATATAATGTTCCAAAGATACATTAAACTGGCACATTGGGCAATTTAGTTAAGGTCATATAATGTTCTAAAGATACATTAGGCTTGGCATATTGGGGATTATGGGTAAGTTAAAGTTTAGAGATGCATTAAACTTGACCTATTGGGCACATTAGCTAGGGTCATATAATGTTTAGAGATGCTTTAAACTTGACCTATTGGGCACATTAGTTGGGGTCATATAATGTTTAGAGATGTATTAAACTTGACCTATTGGGCACATTAGTTAGGGTCATATAATGTTCTAAAGATGCATTAAGCTTTGAATATTGGGCACATTAGCTACGATCATATAATGTTCAGAAGGTACATTAAGCTTGGCATATTGGCACGCTAGCTAAGGTCATGTAGTGTTCTAATTACACATTAATCTTGGCATATTGGGATGCTAGCTAAGGTCATGTAATGTTCTAATTACACATTAAGCTTGGCATATTGGAACTGTTACTCTGGTAGAGTATTATGTATTGTCAAGAATGTGAAGGGATTTTCTTGTACAAAATAAAAGGATCCATAATGACTAGGTTTATAATTTATTCCTATAATGTCATTAGAGAAGAAAACACATCTGTGGCATAAAATATGACTGAAAACTGTTTCAGAATCCTTTTTTATAGGTATACTTTTTTTACCCATTTAATTTCTTAATAAAAAAACATGCATATTATTAAAAACTGCAGAAGCATTTTCAAATTATTTTGTAAAATGGAATTAAGGTCATTTCACTTTTCTTCACCTTGGTGAAGGATCAACATGAAATGTAAAAAAGAAAAACATTGGAGGTTTTTCATATTTTAGTAAATAATTGTGCAATATCACAATAACTAAATACATGGTAATTCTTTGCAAGAGTATATGTTCTTCAGTTTGACCATATCTATGCTGATAACTTTATCCTTGCAAGAATAAATCTTCTGTTTGGCCAGAGTTGTGTTTATTCATCGTATTTGTTGCCATGTACAGATGTTGTCAGAAGCCGTGAGCAGAGGTCCGATTGAATCCATTAAGGCCTGAATGTCAAGATTTCTTCAAATATGCATCAGCCATACCATGTAAACTAAGTCTATTCCTTGGAACATACATGTACCTCCAAAATGTAGTGTACTACATTGAATGGGCTTAAAGTAATGTTCAGTTATTGTTCTTTGCATAGTTTTCTCTTAAATCCTTGGAGACATGTACATGACTGGATGACAATGATTAACATCTTTTAACAATTTTAGATCTTCAGACCAACTTATATTTCATTGTACACATTGTTGTGTCTGTTTCCATTCAAAGTGATAGGCTTTCCTAATGTGAGCTGTTTCAAACAGTTCGACTAACCCTAACCCGCTTTCCATTTAAAGTGATAGGCTTTCCTATAATTTGAGCTCTTTCAGACAGAATTCAACTAACCCTAACCCTCTTTCAGACAGAATTTAGCTACCCCTAACCCTAACCCTCTTGCAGACAGAATTCACCTAGTCCTAACCCTAACCCTGTTTCAGACAGAATTCAACTAGCCCTAACTCTAACCCTCTTTCAGACAGAATTCAACTAACCCTAACCCTCTTTCAGACAGAATTTAGCTAGCCCTAACCCTAACCATCTTGCAGACAGAATTCAACTAACCCTAACCCTGTTCCGTTCAGAGTGATAGGCTCTCCTAATTTGAGCTGTTTTAAGCAGATTGGCTAGTTTTAGGTAAGTCTCTAAGCAGCAGTTTTGTAAAAGTAGTCTTACACCTACTGTTTTAAAAAAAAAAAAACACCTCACAGTACTATTTATAATTAGCTTGTCATTAATGTTTTCATATAAGTGCTTTGAAATTTAATATCTCAAGTGATTGAATGAAAAACGTTGTACATCGAGTTGTTCATGAGGCTACATCATAGGCTTGACAAATCATGATAGTTCTTATTTGTTTCAGTGGTCCATTGAAGAGAAGCCTGTGAAGATAGACAAGTGGGACACGGCAGCCCTTAAAAATGCCTTGGATGATGGAGCCAAAAAGGTACACAAGTTAGATGCTGTTATGGCTTTTATTAAATGCACCCCACTGACAACAGAATAAACTCAGTTATGTCCTTATGTCATGATGCTGACACATCAAGGTATATGCTGCTGGTGCTAGTCAGTACTGTGCTCCCATATAACACTGTTCAGGGGAGCCATATAAGTGAAATGTGATATGGGCAAGGCTGCTTTATACTTGGCTATATTATAATGGAGAATTATAATTGAACCAGCATAGTGCATTCCATGGTTATACCTGTGTTATACTGGGGTTTGTTATAATAGAGAAATGTAACGGATCCAGCATAATTTGTTCCATGGCCATTCCATCGTTATACTGGGGTATGTTATAATGGAGAAATATAATTGTACCAACATAATTCGTTCCATGGCCATTCCTGTTATTTTGTGAACCAATTTATGCAGGGTGTTCCTGATTATCCTAAGGATGGAGCGTACATTTGATTGCACATAATTCTGCATATCATTCTATTATTTTTTGTTGAACTTGGATTTTGTTGAAAAAATGTAGATAAATCACAACATTTAAACACAAAAGTATATCTTTGGTACCAAATCTATTTCTATACCAGACCTGGCAACCATTGCGATTTTTACCATAAAACTTGCTGAAATAAACCTTAAATTATGGACTTGTGGAACAATAGCAGAAAATTAAAAAAATACGATTGTGGTTATAAACAGATTTTGGTTTATCCATTAAGATGCCAATGGGTACTTGGGTACCCGCGCGTTAATGATAACCGGGTACCCACTTTAAAACAAAGTATTCCAAGTTCAGATCGATATACAGAATAACGATTACAGTTTGAGGCTAGTGTCATGTGCGCATATATTCATCATCACAAGGGCTCATATGGTTGCTTACAATTTACTTACCATACATGTACTATATAGTAATACAAGGATGTACACTGCTCTCCTTTCTCGCATGACCTATTTAAAAATCAACACTGATATTTAAAGCTAGACCATCCTAACTTTGTGCCTGTCCATGGTTGGTGCACCGTTTTTCTTGCGACTTAAACGCGCTTGTTTTGAGATCCTGATGACATTAACTAGGTCAATACCTTTCATCGACAGTGACAGCAAGGACTGAGTAAGAAATATTAGACTAAGTAAAATTTATACTTACTACAATTCAGATAAAAGAAAGCACAATTTTTTAAATGTCTGGTTAACTAATGCGATTTTTGCCTCAAGTTTATGGCTGGAGTGAGTATTAGCTGTTCAAGTCAGGGCTGCTGTTCACATCACAGGCACTTGATTCTAGGGGAAACTAATGTGTACACTCAGCAATTAATTGGTGAGTGTACACATTAGTTCCCCCCCTCCCCAAACCGAATGAAGTACCTGTGGTTCACATGTTTGTTTACTGCACTCTGTTTTTATTAGAGGGAAACCCAAGACAGATATTTTTGTCACAGCAAAGGCAGCACAAAAACTTGGTCCGCATAACATGCATTTCTTATACCATATTAGGAAAAAATGAAAGAAATGGACAGCTATACAGAATGAAGTTTTTCACTGAAATATATAAATATAAGGGAATCTTTGTTATTTAATAAAACTGAAAAAAAAATATAAAAAAAATTGACCATGTCTGTAAATATGGTAATTTTTGTATTAATTTTACTTGAAACAGTTCCAACAGACGGGATTCTTGAAGGTGATATCACTTGTCATAGATTCATTCTATTTTGATACTAAGTACATAGCAGACCAGTCTAAACTGAAATTAAATGGCACCAGATATCATGAAACAAAACCCCCCCAAAAAAACAGGCTGTATTGATGGGACTGTTGGATGTTATGTAACTGAAAAATGTTAAAGGAGAGGATTTTGTTAATTTTAAAAACATGTTGCACCAGACTGTTGTTAAGAAATGAACCATGACAGGTCAAGGATACTACAACAGTCATCATTTGTGGACTTTACGACTATTCATGAAAGGTACTATAGACATGTATTCTAGTTAAAGATAGTGTTAGGCATAAATAATTTATCCATTTCTTTTGTGTCCATACTCTTGTATTAACTACTAATCCACATGGATTTAGCCAGTTTGTGACAAAACTTTAACTGCAGATCCAGGTAAGTATCAAAACTAAATGTGTGTTAAAAAATAAAATAAATGTGTATGTTTTTCATTGTTTTCTGTAATTATGGCATGTAATATATAGATTGCTCTTTGTATGATCACATTACACTTTTTTCCACTTATGTTAGTAATAAATTATGCTTATACCTCTTTTGGGGGATGGCATGTGTTGGTGGTGTTGTAGTGTTTAACGCCATTTTTCAGCACACGATAGGCTATACATGGCGGCCAGTATTAATGGTGGAGGAAGAACCCGGGAAAACCCCCGGAAAGAACCACCAACCCACGAGAAGCTACTGGCAAGCTTTCTCACATACCCACATTGGCCGAATCCGAGATTCAAACCCATGCAGACAGAGGTGAGATGGCAGTGGTCCGTAACGGATAGCGCTTTAGACCACTTGGGGATGGCATGTGTGATCATACAACAAAGCAGTTCAGGTTCACATTTAATACAATTTCCCATTGATCGGGTACCTGGGTAACAAACCGATCGTTAGGACTGACATTTCCAAAATTTTGACGTCTCTACTTGTCCAGGGCGACGTCTCTACTTGTCCAGGGCCAGTCCAGATCCATGTATCGTGTTACAACCAGATTAACATTACCTTAGAAACTTTAATCTACTAATGGATGCAGTTTACGTAAATTACCAGCATTTTCGTTTTTAAGTTATGGCATCATCTGGAAATGTTGTCCTGCATCATAAAAGGGTTGAAACAATCAGGATGATAGTATACACAGAAGTCTCACTAGGATTTTAAAACTAGGAGTCCAGGACTCCTAATTTGGTAAAAATAGGAGTCCCACCAGCAAAAGTTGCAGTTCTTTCCCAGAAGGATGTTGAAGTGGCTGAATGTGCATTAAAATGCCAGAAATAAACAGACACAACACTTAGTCAGTTTTATTTATTGGTAACTAATTATTATTCTTTAAAAAAGTATATATTAAAATTGATATCCAGTATAATGTCATATTCTTAACTACAATATAGTTCACTTTCGTCTATGTCGCATTTCACAAAATTTTCTGATGCTTGCATTTGATGAGCCTCAGCAGCAAGTAGGTGGTCTCTAGATGTCTCATGCCTAGAAAATGTGGAACTTTGCAGATTTGAAGAACCAGTTGTTGCCATTGATTTCCCACTTTCTTTACACCACTGGCATATAGCTCTTGTTTGTCCATCAGAATGAATTTTGTCAATCCAAGGTAAGTTTTGATTCCAAACATTAAGCCAGGCATCACATACTTTCTTACACTTGGCTACTTAATCTGAGGGTTTGGGGGGGGGGAGTTTATTAAAATTGAATGGTTGTCGTGCCTTGCTTGCAAGTTCCCTCATGGTTCTGGTGATAGGGTAAGTATTATCTACCCTGTCAAGGAACATAGATTTCTTGCCTTTGTGGTTTTGTAATGAGTGTCGGGAATCATTGACTTTTCAGCAATCTCCCAGCTACATAGCCCATAATATTTCCCAGAAGGGTAGTCCAGCGATGATGAGGAACAGGGGGCCCTTCTTTGTCCCTGTGTAAATGTGGTGTTTATCTGTGAAGTTACATACTTGATCTGTTCAGAGGCAACAAATTGGGCATCTTTCTATGTGTGCAGAACCAATGCAAGATACGCAGGTGGGGTGTATGTCCGACTGAACTTCTGTGCCTACTTAAAATAATTCAAGGCTGATCAGGCATAACAGATGATTTGTGGGTCCATTCCACTTATAAGGTTGGATACAAGCTTTGTTTCCAGGAAAGCCTTCCCCTCTCATGGATGACACATCTTTCACCAGTCCAAAGAGGCTTAATTAAGAATAGAGCTACATGCCTTCTACAGAAGATACCAGTGAGAGGCTTGAAAATGAAATAATAGACCAAACTTTTACATTCCTGGATCTTTCTGGTGTTAAACTCAGAAAGGCTTGGCTTAGAATTGACCTTGCTGCCTTAAAAAGATTTTTTCAGGAAGAACTCTTCAAGATGGAGATTAAGGCCCTGCAACTGGGTGGTCTCCATCAATTTACAGGATGCATACTTTCATATTCCCATCTTCCTGCCACACACAAAATACCTCCAGTTTTGTCTCAACCAGGGCTTTCTGTTCAGCCTTGCATCCACCCCCAGAGCTACTACCAGGGTGGTGGGAGTAGTAACAGCCCACTTGAGGTCTTTGGGGATCCCCATCCTCCAGTATTTTGATGACTGTTCAGTGTACTTCATCCTCAAAGACCCTTCCTTTATCAACTGCTGCTCCTCTTGTACTATTCACCAACTTTGATTAGTTGAATCTCATCCTATCTCAGGACTTCTTATATGTGTGTTGAGTCTCATCTCATCTCAGGACTTCTTGGGATGGCTTTTGTTCCTCCAGACAGTACATTGACCAGATCTTGTCCTCGATAATGGGTCTTCCAGCCAAGACCTTGTCTCTCTTCTGGGAGTTTGGCTTCCAACTTTGAAATCTTGCACTACTAATCTGGAACAGAAAGTCCTATTGACATGGAGTTTTCACCAGAAGACTTTTTCTTATGTTGAGTTGATCCTTAAAATGCTGCCAATCTGTCTAGTATGGCCATGACAGTGACTATCTTGAAAGTCTTGTTGTCAATACACCTCCTGAATGTGTGGTCATATCAACATTGGTTATCACTAAATGGCTTCACTTCATATACTGTCCTTCATATAGTGTCTAGTTGGTCCTGAATGAAAAAAAAAGCCAATCTGATGTCCATTATGGCCAGCACTGCAGTCATATTGAAAATCTTGTTTGTCACTAATTGTCTTGCATGAAAAGTCATATTGTCATGGGATTTTCACCAGAAGACTGCTTATGATGTCTGCTTGATCCTAAACGAAACTGATGCTATTTGCACATCAGTTATGGCTGCCACTGTTCCAGTATTGAGAAGCTTTTTTTCACCACATCAGAATTTATGGTCATATCAACATGGAGACTTCTTACATCTTTTTGGTCGTAAATAAAAATTGTTTTGCTCAGACATCTAATATGAAAATCTTGTTATAACTATTCTTGTGAATGAATAGTTGTATAAACATTGTTTTTCACTGAAAGATATTGGTCCAAACTAAGATGGCATTGATCTGACTTCCAATATGGGCACCACATTGGTCATCTTGAAAATCTTGTCACTACTTCTCTGAGCTGATTGGTCATGTCGACATTGTGCTTTCACCAGAAGACTTCAGAATCTTATGTATAGTTGGCCCTAAATGGAAATGGTGCCAGTCTGCTATCTAATATGGCCACCATGTTGGCCGTCTTGAAAATCTTGTATCATTATTCCATCAAAATGGAAAGTCTTATCAACAAGAGATTTTCACTAGAAGGCTTCATACAGTGTCTTGTTGATCCTAGATTAAAATTGTGCCAATCTGACATCCAGTATGCCCACAAAGGAGGTCATCTTTAAAATCTTGCTATTTCTGCTTCTCTTAAATGGAAAGTCATTTTGACATGAGGTTTTCACCAGAAGACCTCTTATGGTGTCTAGTTGTGTCAAAATGAAACTGATACCGAGTGTTTATCACTATGGCCGGTATGGTGGCCAACTTGAAAATGATACTAAGTGTTCCTCACTATGGCCAGTATGGTGGCCAGCTTGAAAATATTGTTAACTCTACTTCTCTCAAATGGATAGTCATAATCAACATGGGGTTTTCACCAGAGACTTCTTATGGTATCTAGTTGGTCCTAAATGAAACTGATGTCAGTTGTACATTCCATGAGGTAGTGATGTCAGCTGTCTTGAAAATCTTGTCACTACTCCCTCTGAATGGATGATCACACTCTGACATGGGTTTTCATCAAAAGACTTTTAATGATGCCTGCTTGGTCCAGTATGAATTAGTGCCAGTCTGACATCCAGTATGTCCACCATAGCAACTAATTTTAAAATCTTGTCACTAAAGAATATGACAATTTTTTTTATCACTCAGCAGGTGAAAGGAAGAAACAGTCTTGTTTTGATTCATGGATAAACATTTCGGACATTATAGCATCAGTCCTTTCATGGGACTCTTGTTTGGGTGGTAAAACTAATTTAATTATGTAATACTTACCTGATACTGTTGTAAAGATTCCCATTTCCAATCTTACACCTGATGTTGTGCACTTCTGGACAAGGCAGATGAGGAAGACATTGTGTATGTTGGTTATGACTATAGAGTTTGACTGGGTTCATATTCTTGTTATTCATGGTTAAGACTATAGAGATTGACTGGGTTCATATTCTTGTTATTCATGGTTAAGACTATAGAGTTTGACTGGGTTCATATTCTTGTTATTCATGGAATTCCAGTACTGATCAGAGGAGGGAGTAATTAGCTTGGACTGGCAACTAGCAATCCCAGAAAAGAGAAGCAGGTAAGTATTACATAATTAAATTAGTTAATCCCTCCTCCCCCCCACTCTCCAATCTGTGCATCCATCTGGCATCTACGCTGAAGTTTGGGTTTGTGTTGAGGTCATTCTTTAAGACAAAAAATTCAAAACTTTGTTGAGGTTTTAGAAGGTCACATTCTGCATCATTGTTAGTATTCTGCAGAAAGTTTGGTACAATTTTATTGTTTGCTTAAAATTTGTACATGTACAGTGTGACCCGCTATAGAGTGCTCTGTTATAACACGAATTCGGATATAACACAGTCATAGTGTGACTCCCGAAATTTCATATACATGTATTTTTCTCGTACATGGGAAAAAATTCTTTCTTAAAAGTACAAAAAAATGTAAAACGTGTATTATCATTTGAGGAAGAGATCGCATATGAAAAGTACAAGACAATTGTGGCATGGCTCCTGAAGTTTTATATGTATTTTTCTTGTACATGAAAAAGTAGTTTTTTCTTCTTAAAAGTACGAAAAATAAGGTGTAAAAAGTTTGTTCAGAGGATCCCGCAGGGCTTTGTCAATGTTTTCCTTATTGGCGGCAATTCTTTTTTATTGGTGACATTGTTGGTTCTTTAAACTTGTATATACAACCATTTGTTTGGAGTGGAGAAATTCAGAGGCCCCAAACTTGATATTAAATGCACTGAAATTTATCTTTTGTTACATAAACAAATTCTTTGTCCATATCAACAAACCATCTTGACAGTGCATTGTTATATCATAATCTGCTTATGTTTGACATCTAGCATGAGTACTGTATGTAGTGAGATATCCGCCGTTTTTTTGTTGACATTTCTGATGGTGGAAATCAACCGAATGAGGCATTATCTAATAATATATCTTTCATCGGATTTTCTGCCGCTCGCTAGTAATTAATATATTAGACTGACATTTGTATGTGGATGGTAAGTAAAATTCATCTTCTTTTCACTCAGACTTAAATCCTTCAGAACATTCACATTTTCTGTAGTAATCCCTGTCATCAGACCAGAACACCTGCATCTTTATCACCCGTTGACCCTTTTCTTATTTTCTGATGCATGCGTGGAAGACAGCATGACTCTGCTACCACAAATGTAAAAAGAAAAAAAAAGGATCTTGTTAGTCTTTTCAATAGGCAGGGAGGAACAGTAACTACATTTGACCAAATGATGGCCAATTCCTTTTATTACAAATATACCCAGATAAAATAGTTTGCTGAAATTTCAATGAAAACAGATTACCTTTGAAACAACGATTGCTATGAAAAAGTACTAATCAAATGGAAAAAAAATAAGTCTCACACATGCAATACAATTATTTGATGTTTCCGCCACAATAAGAAATGGACATTTGTTTGGTTCTCCAAAGCTGTCCTTTAGCGGTGACTTCAATAATGTATGCACCCTTCATCAAAGAAAGCAGACTACAATCTTCAATAAAAACACAGTACCTTTCTTCAAAGAAAGTCAGTACCAAACTTAAATAAAAGCAATGGAATCTGATGGATTGTTTCATTTTCCAACGTAACTGGAACACATTTACTGTGCCGTGAAAGATTCCTTTTTGCAGGAAAAAGTTTATGCTTACGAATGCTACCAATGGCAGCATAAAACGCAAACTGACTTTTACCGACTTGGGACGTACTGAAAAGTAAAAGTGCTTCATTTTATTACATGATTGTGCTCAATTTTTTTTGCTGAATTCAGACCTATATGACCTCTTAAAAAATTATTGAATATTTTAAATCTGTGTGCATATTTTTGATGGTATTACTTGTATTGTGGATTCAATGTATATGATGAGATTCGCAGGTGAAGTACATGGTGTTGATACTCTATTCATGATATACATTAGACTATATATATATATGTATATATATATATATATAAACAGTATACAGGTACCAATGCGTGGTTCTCTGAATAAAGTAAAATATTATATATGCCTTCTCTGTTTTCACAAGAGGTGTATTTCTCATTTCATATGCATCAGTTTAAGATGGTAACTGTGCCAGTGAAGCACATATTTTTAAACCCACATTTATTACCTCCCCCCCTACTCAATTTTTGGGGTACATGCATCATTTTCTTCAGCTAACTGACCTGGCTGCTTTTAACGTGGTTTGATGTATAACACAGTCAGGTTCTATGGCTCCCAGTTACCATGTTATAGCAGGGTCACACTGTATTTGCTAGGATTTCTATCTGGACTGCCTGAACAAAATGTGGCAGCATCAGAGAACATGGAGTCCTGTGATTCATTGCATTGTTATCATAGAGAGCCTTATGTCATTGTGTTGTTATCATAGAGTCTTATTTCATTGTAGACATGAACTTTCAAAGGTCTTTATATTTACAGGTGATGTTGGACAAGTTTGGCTTTGTTGAGAACCACACACTGATGGATATTCGTCTTCTCATCTGTACAGTTGCAGTGGCCTTTGCAATGTTTGCGTTATTATGGGACTACCTGCGTCCATTTCCTGAATCTCGACCAGTTCTGATCACCTGTGTCTTATCGTATCCTTTCATGGATTGGGCTTTTGTACACTTGATTATATTACAAAAAATGGATTTGGTGGATTTACAATTATTTTAGGACATTAGGTCATTAGGACCTTGCATATGATTTGAAACAATGTAACCAAACTTATAAAGAGGGCAAAAAAGTCACATTATCAAAGTGTTATTGAAGAAAATGAAATATCCATAGGCCATCTGGAAAATATTTAATAATTTTGGGCTTGGCAAACATAAACATAGAGTGTCAGAACCTCATTAAAAATATTTAATCTAATTGTTTATCTGTGAGTTTAAATTTTTTTTTATTTCATTACATGTTATTGTAGTGTAATATTGCTTGCTGGACTTGACCTTGTCCAAAATTGAGTTCATTTCTGCTTGACTTGATTGACTTTTAAAAAAAAATTTAATTTCATTTATGTAAACAACTAATAATAGCTTCATTATTCTCTGTGTGTATGAGTTTATTATCAGGATTATAATTCAGGTAAACAAGAAGGCATAAATCTGTTGATCAGGGTCAGGGTTTTGGAGATTCCTCAGTGAATTTTGTAGGCTGTTGTGTTGTAAATAAACAAGACTCATTAGATCATTCTATAAGGTTATTTTCCATTAGGTAATGGTTGTTTTTAGAAAATGCTAATTGTGACCTGAGGTGAAGCAGAGAACTATTTTATCTTGTGAAGAACCACTGACCCACAGGAAGCTACTGTCAAGCTTTCTGAAATACTCAGGAAAGTCAAGCCAAGATTTGTAAGGACCCCTGTGGACCCTGATACATGGTTGAAAGCATTGGATAAATGTTAATTACATTGGGTAGTAGTTGTTGATTTCAGAAAACTTTTCATCTTGCTGTCATGAAATCCTGAGCTCTACAAAGGCAGTATTTTTACTCAGAAATGGTTTGAGTCCTGTTTAAGATACATGTTGCTAAGTGTCATGATTTATGTGTAATATACATAGAAGAAGTTATGTAATATGAAGTTTTTAAGTGGTCAGTCCTGGATTCTCTATTATTCTTGCTATATATAAATGACTTGACAATATCAAATAGGTGATACAATATCAAATAGGTGGTAGACAATATCAAATAGGTGAAACAGTATCAAATAGGTGATACAATATCAAATAGGTGGTACAATATCAAATAGGTGATACAATATCAAATAGGTGATACAATATCAAATATGTGGTACAATATCAAATGGGTGGTACAATATTAAATAGGTGATACAATATCAAATGGGTCATACAGTATCAAATGGGTGGTACAATATCAAATAGGTGATACAATATCAAATAGGTGGTACAATATCAAATAAGGTGATACAATATCAGAACAAACATGTACATGCTGGTAATACTAAATTTGTCAGATAAACAAAATTTGAAGCATGCCCTGGAATCAAAACTTAAGACAGCTTTCAGTAAGCTTGCTATTTAGTATAAGGAAATGGGATGGTAGTAAGTACTAATCAAACTAAGGTACTTCTCATAATTATTTAAGTACTAAAAAAACTAAGGTACATCATATAACTGTATAAATATCATTAAAACTAAGGTACTTCTTATAACTGTATAAATATAATTAAAATTAAGGTACTTTTTATAACTATGTAAGTACTAATACAACTAAGGTACATCATATAACTATATATAAATATAATTAAAACTAAGGTACTTCTTATAACTATGTAAGTACTAATAAAACTAAGGTACTTTTTATAACTATGTAAGTACTAATCAAACTAAAGTACTTCTTATAACTTTATAAATATAATTAGAACTAAGGTACTTATAGCTGTGTAAGTACTAATCAAACTGTGGAACTTCTACAACTATATAAATATAAATAAAACTAATGTACTTCTTATAGCTAGTTCATACATGAACTGTCATTTTCACTCATAATTATGACATTTTACAGATGGCCAAGGGGGCTGGGGTGTCCTGGTGGCTGAGTGATCTAAATCATTTGCCCTTACTAATAACTATCTCACCTCTGTCCACATCAGTCTTGGGCTTGGCCTATGTCTGTATGTGAGAAAGCTTGCCATTAGATACCCATTGGTTGTTGATTTTTACGGGAGATTTCTACTAGCCGCCATGTAAAATATCATTAAACTCACAATAGCAACAACAACAGATGGTCACACATGACAATATACTTGGGAGTTTATTTTACAAAAAGCTAAAATTGTCTGAACACATCTTGCATAAAAAAGAAAATAAATTCATAACCTTAGGCTCATGAGAAACCAAAGATGTACTGAAGCAGCCAGAATGGCCTGGCCTGGGCAGGTATTGAACCTGCTACCTTTGGATTATAAGTCTGATTGTCTACCAACTGAGCTACTGTAGCTCCCCTATAACATGCAGAATTGATACAACTCGTACTGCATTCAGGTATCCATTTGGTTTTAGCTCATGTGACCAAAGGCGATGTTTATAAGATGTTAATAAGGTTGTCTTGCATCTGATTGGCTATACTTTTGAACACTACATTTTTTATTAGATCAGTTGTGCAAGCATGTGTTATCTAGTGTGTATGAATGCATTATCATCTTGGCACAGACATGGCTATATGATATCAAATAAAAGTAAAGTTCTATAAATGTAAAAGTAAAGAATCGTACAAAACTTTTGGAAGATAAACCCTTCAAATAAATGTATGCCCATGGGCATACATTGTGAAGGCCCAAGGGCTTGTGTTGAGACTGAAAGTAAGAACATGGAATTGATATAGTGGCAATTCTTGTGCATCCTGTTTTCTGTCCTCTCAATTCAACTCAAACCGAAAATAAGGCTGTACAGTGCCACTGCATGGTGGTACTTTAGACAGGAAGAGTGCATATCATATAAATCCATCTTGTGAGAGACCATCAGGGCATTAGCCATGATGTGGTGAGAAGCTCTATTCATGACCTTAATGATATGGCTACCTGAATCCCAGCCATGACTGCTTCCAGGCCTTCTTACCACCAAAGCAGAAACTAACCAAGGACACTAAGTCAGGTAGTGAGGCAGTTAATATAATATTCTTCACCAGAGAATTGCAAATAAAATGTTTATCTTAGCAAGGGAGTTTTTTCAATTCCATGACCTGTTCAATGCATCAGCAGATATTTTACACCTTGGATCCCAGTATATGCACTCATTACAAATACCCCTTCTGTTCCAATGGTGACCTTTCACAGGCCATCTATATCAGAATACATCAAAAACTTCACCGTGGCAGGACAGGAAGTGGCTAACAGCTGGAATACCACTTGAAAACCCACAACCAATAATAATGATTTGTACAGATGCCAGTCTGTTGGGTTGAGGAGCCCACTTGCTATCTGATTTTACGACAGTCATTGGCAAGTCATCATGTCAAGAGATGGCTCTTCATATCAGTCTTCTGAAAAGTCATCCTTAGTGCATACAGCAATTTGGTACAACACTTGCACAGTCCTAATATTGTCTGACAATCAGTAGCGGTCATTTACCACCTGAAACTGGGAGTGATGAAATTGCCTGACATTTGTGTCATGATATGGGATTACCTTTGGTAGGGTGCCCAATACCAGATAAATATTTAGGTCTGCCAGATTCCAGGAGAGCTGAATGTTTTAGCTGACTCATTGTCAAGGAGAGGACAACTGCTTCACACAGAGTGGTCTCCCCATCCTTTCACTTTATGTCTAGTTTGTGCCCTATGATAGATATCTTTGCAGCGAAGTGGGACAACAAAGTCCTTTCCGACTTGATATCTAATTTTGATCTATCCAGACAATGTTCACTCAGATTATTCCAAAAATTTAATCTCCATTGTGTGTTTACATAGATTGACTTGTTCAAGTCCAAGCACTGCCATCTCACCTCTGTGTGGGTTTGAGTCCTGGGCTTTGCCAATGTGGGTACATGAGAAAGCTTGCCAGTAGCTTCTTGTGGTTTGGTGGTTCTTCCCAGGGTTTTCTAGGGTTCTTCCTCCACCATTTATACTGGCCACCATGTATAGCCTATCTTGTGCTGAAAAATGGTGTTAAACCGTACAACAACAACAGCAGCAGTCAAGCACCTGTTATCCACATCCATCAGTCAGCTTTCAAACAAGACTTATTTCTGAAGGCACTTACCTGAACCTGCAGTCATTGAGCTACATGCTGTTTCCCATGGTTTTCACAGCCTTGGTTACCACTATATCCAGACTTTTAATTGGAGCTCACATTATACATATCCAGTTGCTGTTGCCGTTACTTTTTCAAAGCAGCAGAGTGATGTTCCATTTAGTTGTGAATAAAAATTCCCACATGAGGGAAAAGACCAAGCAATTTTCTAATTTGCAATACAGATGTTCCAATTGGTCAATGAAAAATAAACAAATTCTGAAAAGATCAAACAATTTTCCAATTAATAATATAAATGGCTGACATGAATCGATTAGATTTGTTTTACTTCCTCATGCCTGGAAAGCATGTTCATTGAGAAGTGGTTGTCTGACTACAGTTGGTTCAGAGAAGTATAGGATGATAGGTACAAGGTGTACTGTGTGTGCTGTTGTAAGAATGTAGATCTTGGGAAAAATGGGTGAAAGTGCAGAAATGAGTGAGAAGCACAAAACGCTGAAATCTTTGGAATCACAAACCTTTGGAAATGTCTTCATTATGAAAATAGAATCCTGTTCAGTGCCAACAGAAACTAAACTTAAATATGGCTAAGTGTAAATTGGTAACAAATAATACAGTGGCAATTGTGTTCATTTAACCCAAACACTTCCACCAGCTAGCTGGGACATTATGCCTCTTCCAGTGGAAATTGTGTACATTTAACCCCACCACTTCCACCAACAAGCTGGGACATTATGCCTTTTCCAGCGGCAATTGTGTACATTTAACCCCACGACTTCCACCAGCTAGCTGGGACATTATGCCTCTTCCAGCGGCATACAAGGCTTTTAAAAAAAAAAATTATGGACTGAAACACAAATCTTTATTGTTTCCTGAATGCAACATTGCTGACCAGTTTTCATTTGGTAAGAGAAAGACTTCTTAATTATGTATTGTGCAGTGTTGAAAACATTGGAAAAGAGGTGAGATTAATAGGTTTAATGGGGCCTTAAAAATGAGTGATAAAGCCTTAGCATGAGTGATATGGCCTTAAATATGAGTGATAAAGCCTTAGCATATGTGATATGGCCTTAAAAATTAGTGAGAAAGCCTTAGCATGAGTGATATGGCCATAAAAATTAGTGAGAAAGCCTTAGCATGAGTGATATGGCCTTAAATATGAGTGATAAAGCCTTAGCATGAGTGATATGGCCTTAAAAAGTAGCGAGAAAGCCTTACAAGTTATTTAATAAAGTCCTTGAAATTTCTGTGTAAACCATGCTCTCAGTAACCCTGAACTGTATGCAGCTTCATTCAGATAGATCAATTGTCCTAATGATATACCCTGGTTTCATTGCCATAAACGGGTTGCTGTCACTGGGAAATCAACAAATACTATTCACCCTTACTCCTTGACTGATACATTGAGAGAAAAAGTGCCGAGACCACACACTTGTTCTAAAAATATTGTCTGAAGTATACAGACATTATTTGAAGCTTACAGAAAACATCTGCAGTGGTTGTACCAGGGTTTTTCTACTTCTCAAGTCTGTAAAGGAAGACATGACACGGAAAGTGCTAGTCACTTGGTTAAAGGGAGTTATAGTGTACATTGACCCCTCTCAGGAACATGTATACCTCATACAAAATACGTGCAGTTTCCAAGATCCTGGAAATCAAACATAACTTCTCCATTCAAGACATAGTGATGTTAGTAGGATCTCATGCTTTCTTCAGTTTCTGTCTCCAGGATATAGCCTTGCGGAGGAGAACCTTATCGGGCCAGATAGTAACCACACCCCTGTTTATGACAGCATAACCTTATTGGGCCAGATAGTAACCACACCCCTGTTTATGACAGCATAACCTTATCAGCCCAGATAGTAACCACACCCCTGTTTATGACAGCATAACCTTATCAGGCCAGATGGTAACCACACCCCTGTTTATGACAGCACAACTTTATAGCCAGGCAGTATTGGCCACTTTTGCTGGATTCTCCAGGAAAAACTTTAAGGCGACACCATAATTAAGTGCAGAATCCCATATGGATCTCATCATACTGTCTCCCAGAATGCTAAACTAATATTAAAACAATTTCATTCATTAGTGGGGGGGGGGACACAGGTAGAGGTAAAATGCTCAGCATTTCCTCCTTCTTTTATTTATTCTCCTAATGTAACATGATCAGGTAATGTATTTCCCAGGAAATCAATTTTTTTAAAGTAAATTATGTTTGTCCTGTAATACTTACCTGATAAAATTATTAAAAACCCTTCCCTTAGACATCGAGAAAACATTGGATTCGGAGGGGGTGGGGGTCAGGTTAGGGAACTGGACCGTTTAATGACTGAATGCTCATTTTACAATCATGTCGATAATAATTTTTTAATAACGCGCTTTTTCTAATGAAGTTGTTCATTATTCTGTTTAATAACATTTATTTTCAAAATGTCCAGCATGTGAAAGATCGTCCCAACTGGTTTCAACAACCATCACGTGTACGCGAGAACATCTGTGTATTACGTCAGTGTTTTTTGTTTTCTTGATGAGTCTGGTTACCGGAGTGGTATTTAATAGTATCCTGCCAAATCGGGAGTCAAAAGAGCGGGAAACTAGATCAACTGTTGATACACCACCAAACAAGATTCCTTTTTTTTCAAAAACAATCAAAATTTATTTCATGAGACAATCGTCTATGTTGAATCTCAGTTTTTGTATTGTTCAGTTAGTACACTGTTGATGTCATGATTTCATTGGAAGTAATAATGAAACTTTTTATCATCCTTGAGGATATTTCTAAGTGCCAGTTCAAGAATTCTCTGAAACTCACTTGCCCACAGTGGTCCGTATCTGTGAAACCAAGCTCTTTATTTTACAAAGTATTCATTTCACTTGCTTGCCTTGCTCTCTTTGATCACAGTTACCAATGAGTTGGTTAATTTAAGGTAGTTTATGTTACATACACAATAACATTTATAACAGTGAGTGATCAAATTGAAGTGATTTCACCTGACATACGACCGGGGCAGCTAGATTTTGAGTTTGTAGGATTTTCGTACCTTTTAACTTTTCTTTTATTCCAGCTCCTTTATTTGATTCAAAAGACATAATTAATGTGATAATACAAAGGAGGCCAGCTTTTAATTCAGTGCAACAATACAACAAATACTTTGCAAGTCAGTTAAGAAAACACAGTCGGCACATACTTAGGTTCTTAGTGAAACACTCGCGGACATAGCTGTTACAGTAGATTGACACATTTTACATTTAATTACAAGAGGACACATTGTATTTATAATGATTACACTTGAAAGGAACTAAAAGATAGAACAGGAACAAAAAATTGTATGACTTATTTTTAAATTTGATATTTCATAATGTTATTAAAATTTCAGGTCCTATCTACCGTTTTCGATGATAAAATGAGCAATATATCAAAGTTTCCGTTACTAATTTTGATCGCGATTTTCTTCAAGTTCAATAAATAGAGATCAATTTTTGGGGTATTTTCTGGTTTAAAAATGGGATCCATGCCTGACCCCGTGTTATGAGCGGGTTCGCAAGTTATCAGGGCTCAAGTTTTTGAGGGAGTGGTGTGTATATATATATATATATATATATATATATATCTATATATATATATATATATATATATATATATATATATA
>JAECUM010037748.1:0-12497 GCA_016617855.1 Megalonaias nervosa
ATTTTAAGAGTTTACAAAGCACATATTGTCATACATTTTGTACCTCAAAGTAGGGAAACATTTTCTTCAAGCGTCACAAAAATGCGTAAATCAGACTTTTTCGGTCTCGGTTTTGTTCCTTTCTTTGTGAATCTTGACTTCGCAATTTATTTCAACAAATGCGCTTTTCTGTCTAAGGTAGTGTATAGATGCTATTCTTGTTGCATGCTAATGTATGAGAGATTACGAATGGTATTTACTCGGTATTTTGTACGATAGGTAAAACATGTATTATACTTTTGTACTCAAAGGTTGCAAATCGCATTTTGTTTCCTATTTCTACTTTAAATTACGACATCAAGACATTGCGAGCAAATACGAGAATTTTTTCTGCGTGCCGTAGTTTTCCCTGTCCGCAGTTTTTATTTTCAATATTAAATGAACTATATAAAGTCCTCTTTCCCGAGGCTACATTCGGGACTAGCAAAAATAATCTAATTATAAAAATCGTTCGTTATGTCATTTCTTGATTGATTACTTCAGGATCTAAAATTTCGCATATCGTATCCATATTTTTGCCCCCCCCCCACTTACTGTAGCAAGATATATGCTTCATGATGTTAAAGTTGATCCTCCATTCACGTCATCATTACAAATCGAAATTGGATGGGCGAAAGAAATGTAGGAGTTAAATTCTGTTTTCGTCTTAAAATTTCATTTGCCTAGATGAAGCGGTTTCCGAGGAAATCTGATACTGAGGATTTATTAGAATAAAAGTCTGAGTCCTAAGATCGAGAACCTGAAAACTAAACTCAAAACTTAATGGAACTATGAACATACAGATGTATACGGACGGACAAAGGTAGCACTATATTGTCCTGCCATATTTGAGGTGGAATAGAAAACTGAACATTAAAATACTTGGATGGCACTGAAATCTGATATGGTCATCGACATATGCGTACAATCGGATTCTCAAATTTCATCTGTCTAGGTTAAGCGATTTCTCTGTAGTTATGATTACAATGTTTTTACCGAAAGCATATAAGTCATGAATGTTCGAACAATAATTTAAAAAATCCACATTTTGTTTTAAGGTACCTGGAAATCTAACAGGATAGATCTCCTGTTAGATTTCCAGGCACCTTAAAACAAAATGTAATATACATTCAAACATACAAAAAACATATACAGGTCAAGTATTTTCTTTTGTGTGTAATCCTGCAAGCGATTGTTCATAAATCGTGTACTTATGTCTTGACTTTAATTTAAATTTAGAATCAAGCAATCTGATTGACTGAAATTTAAGTAAACAATTGCCTTAGGTCTACACTTACCTTAAGTATGTTGACGAAACTGAGGGTAGGAAATCTGCTACATCCATATAGACATAACTATCCAATTTCTTTTGTCTAAGTCATGTGTTTTTTGTGTGATTGTGCTAACGTGTCTACATTGGACAAACCGAAAAGATCCATAAGGGGTTTATATAAGTAATCAAAACTATGGAGTAAATGTGTGGCAAAAGACTAAAACTTAATAAAGGTAAGTACATTGCAGCAAATAATCATGCTAGTCATTAATATTTGTCTTCCTGGTTCCATGGACGTGTTGTTATGTTCCGTGGTCTTTTGTTTTGTTGGTAATTGACGCGTGTTCGACTCCGACTGCCTCTTACGTCTGTTATTTTGGAATATTTGCAGACGATTTGTCACTTCCTCAAAACTTGTTTTGACAGATGACATTAAAAATGATTAGAAAATAACCTAACACTAATAAATCATTGCAGTACCCTTCTTAATCCTCACAGATTTCATTCACCATATGTTGGATTAGGCATATTTTTGGACTTCTAAATATCCTTTTCTGTACATATTGAAATTTCATATTTCTTCTGTCTTCACAAAAGGTATCGGTGATAAAGTTCGATATTTAGTAATCGGAAAATAATGTACAGATATGCTAAATATTTCTAAAAAAACATTTTGTGTTTTACCTTGGTAAACTCATTCTCGATTTTCAGAGGCGTATCTAGAGATCTGCAACTTGTAGAGATGTTTAACTCAGAACAGTGTAATGGCGCATCGAAATCAAACTTAAACTCCACTTCCTCTCTGTCTGTCTGACCGTCATAGGTCTGGGTCTTCCATATAGTGTGCGCCTGATCAGTATTGAGGAGTTGTCTGTAACCTCCACTCTTTGCGGTAAACACGACATGCAGCCTATTATGATGCAAAGGTAAATATCATTTGTAACTTGAGTGTGGATATTCAATAATATATATGCTGCTGAAATTGTAAAACAATCATGTGAAAAACTGATTGTGTTCTCTAATGCTGTTAAAAGGTTGCGCTTCTGAAGAAAAGTAAACTGAAGCTAAAATGAAATTAGGTATGTAATATTGGTACAACAGCGGCCAACAATATGCTATTACCAGGGAAAAGCTAATATGCCCCAGAACGGTATGAAAGGGCCCTTTCAACTGTCAAGAGGTTGTGCTTCTGATATATACTGACACAAATATAATCAAACAGTTTCGAAAGTTCTAGTCTGGTACAAGTAGGAATTTAAATAATTCAGTATTATCATAAATAATTCAGTATTATCACACATCACCTGTCTCTCATGCACCAGATATCTAATCCATTCGGCCATGCACTCATCTCCAGAAATAGAACCAACTTGCTAAACAAGCGGATAATACACCTGGTGCGTGCAGTCATGACGATGGGAGCTCTAATCCGTTAAGTTCGAATCTTAGTAGAGTACGAATAAAAATATTCTAACCTCTATGAGGATATAATTTACTCGTATTTAACAATCATGTTAACGTTAACCACTACTTTTTTGAAGGATCCATTTTCAACTCCGCTTGGCATGTCTACCTCTCCATATATCCGTCCGTCCGTCCGTCCATCCACCCATCATATCAAATCTGATCTGACCTTATCTTACCTTATCTTATCTTATCTCATCTTTTCTTATCTTATCTGTCTATCCAAAATTCTAGAATGGTGCTATCCCTTGAAAATAAAAATGTAGGAGATCCGGAACACTAGTTTGCTTTATACATGATTAAACGTTATAATTCCGTGCAAGAAAAGGGTAATTTATGAATACATTAACATAATTATGTTGTGCGGGAAGCTTCTAAGAGACACTAAAACCTTCATCAACTGATTTTGTGATAAATAATTATAACACAAGTATTCCACAACAATGGAAATCGCCATTTTTAATTTGAGTGGGACACTTTTATACGTCTGGCAGCAGTATCATACGACTGGATAAAATATCAATGTTTCCATTTTGAAAATTCGTAAGCGAGTAATAATAATAAAAGGAGTGGATAAATTAAAGGTATATATCCTGTAACTCTATCAATACTTCATAAATGCATAAAATATAACCTTGACATAAGTATCAAAATTTGCTTTTGTACTTGAGTTAAAGTTCCTTTGACTATAACATTTTCATTGATACTTTTTTACTCTATTTTTCCGCATTACTGCTTTGTAAAAAGGGTGGGAATTTAGATGTTCGTTTTGGCTTCTTTGTTTATAAAAACTCAGTGGATGTTTGATAGATAACTTCACTTGGTTGCCATTTATACAAATGAGAGAGAGAGAGAGAGAGAGAGAGAGAGAGAGAGAGAGAGAGAGATTACCAGTCTCCATGTTCTATATTAGTGGAGAACTGATCGTCGATAATAGTGCAATTAGCAATATCCTGGTTTGGAGTTGTATCAGATAGACCCTGACAATCGTATTGCTTTGCAAAAGCAACATCTCGAATAGGACCACCTGAAAACCATTATAAAAAGACTCATTTATAGACATCATATATAGTTATATCTACATTTGTCCATGAACACGATTTACAGAAAATACACTCTTTTTAAAAAATAGCGTAATTATTTGTTCAATAATAATGGAATGTCTGACTTCGATCTTCAGAATCAAGGCAAATATTCATAACAAACCTCGGGTGCATGTTAGTTTTTATTTACGTCTCTATTTATAGCATTATGAGATGTTAGTGATTATGTATTGATTATGGGGAGTAGGTTTTGGGAAGATATTTCTCAACCCAAATAATTAGCCAATTTGTAGGAGCATACGTCATAATGTATAAGTATTAGCGAGACTTATTACAGCATGTATTTGTTTCGTACAATGCACTCTGTCTAATTTCTTAGCAAAAGGACTTTTCTTGATTCTTTTACATATACGTGTTAGGTGTAACTTCAGATAGGAATAACTATTTGTATGGCATATTTAGATAGTATTTCATACTGCATGTGGTGAAGTACTAATATTCGACTTGGAAATGTTTATTGGCGAATCATACCAATGTGAAAAATAAAATCCGTGCAAGGGTAAAACTAATTGGGGGGGGGGGGCGCGTGGTCATTAGGTTGTTAGACGAAAATTAGTTGTAGCATTTGTGCGCTTAAGAATCTTTCAGTTGACAACGACTGTTGCCTTGAGGTCCTTGGAGATAGGTGAAACACGAGCTGTCAAAGCCAGACTCACGGGGTTGTTTGATTCGTTCAGTACTGAGACCCATTACATGTAAATACTTTCAATCGAATGAGTCAATTACTTGGTAGAAAGTTGGAAATTATTTTAATATTATAAGCCTAAATTTTACTCAGTTTCAAGCTGAGAAACAAATACTACTTTTGAAACAATTAAGCAAACGATAGGTATTACAAGAGGACAAAAAGTAAATACATAGAATAAATAAAATTGCATTCATTATATTTTGAATTACACTAAATCCAGTAAAAAAAAGAGATACATAAATCTGCAACTGAAAAAAATCAATTGCATATTTTTCCACCTATTCTTGCTTGCCTGGTTTTGCATATTTTGCCAATTTGAAATGGCCACGATTCAGACGCTGAAAGAACCATTATACAACATTTTGCATACATACAAGCAGGAACAGACCCCAAAAATACGATGTTTCCACATTTTCGCACAAAAAGGAAAGTGAAAGAAAATTAAGCTAAATGTAATTATTTAGCCAATCAAAATAAATGTTACCTGATCTAGGAATCTTGGAGATGTTTACACTGACGTTACCATCAACGATCCCAAATCCTGAATCATGTACATATTTAGGTCTGTATGAAAGAGACGGTGGTTTATATATTGACTGAAATTCATATTTTAGATAGTTGAAATCCCTTTGGTTGCTCCAGATTGTTTTAGTGTCTTTTGTAGATCCGTCAGTGATGTAAGCAAATTTGGTTTCTCCATCAGAACGTCTCACGTGGGATAAAGTACACGTGCTGAAACCTATTTCAGGCATACCTTTGTCAGGTGTCACTGAAATAATAATAATAATAATAATAATAATAATAATAATGATGATGATGATGATGATGATGATGATGATGATGATAATAATAATAATAATAATAATAATAATAATGATAATAATAATAATATATTTATCGGGTTTAATGGCACGCGAGCACAATCGTGGCTATATCATACTGATTAAATGTAAAAGTAGAAAATGAAAAAGAAAACTTGGGAAGATCAATACATCCCAGTAAACGTAAAAATGTATTACAAGATAAACGATATAAAATCCTAAAAATATGCGATAAACATTTGTTATATAATCCGCATTCCCTAAAAAATCCAAGAATAGCTATGGTGTTAAAACATGATACTTTTTTGCCCAGTTCACATAAATATTCAAGGATGTGTTTCACTGGCAGTGGACACTTAAAGCATATGCACACTCTGGTCGAGGTTCACCATTTACGAAGCATGCATTAGTCAGGTATGTATATCCTATACGCGATCAGCACAGTGAACCTCATCTCTGCAATTCGTTTGTCATGAGCAAATATTATTATTATTATTATTATTATTATTATTATTATTATTCCTGGCCATTACGATGGTATTTAGGTTGGTCGCACTTTGTCAAGTCAAGCCACTACATGTGCCATTAGATCTTAACGGCTTTGGGTACTAATCTTGGTCTCCTGAGGACTGACACTTGCTGTACAACGAAGAGTAAAGAAGTGGGGAACACATGTTACTCGGATGGAGGGGGGAGCGGGGAATGGCGAGTGCAAAAAAATAAGGGAACGCCAGCACTACACCTCTGCTTACACTCCGATATACGTTTATTCGCTGATGATACAATTCTTTATCTTCCTTTGCGTAAGGTACAACAACCACTTCAAGCTTAAACACGGACTTGACCCAAAATCTCCTAATGCGGAGACAAATAGTTAATATCCTTAATCCTTCAAAAAACTGGATTCCTAACAGTATGTAGAAAAAAAATAACAAACAATTACTTCCAAAATTATATATGCTTAACGATCAAGTTGAAGGGGTTATCAAAACATCTTGGAGTTTTCCTTTCAATATCGGTACATGGCATATTCATTTAAACTATATAAAGAGAAGGTATGGTTTAAAATTTCAGGACATATAGAACATTTCTTGAAATTATAACAGCTATTTTTATATGGCTTCTTTGGACTAAGTGGATATGGTTAGCACACAATATAAACGCCGTGAACTAAACAAGGATAAACTAAAGGTTAGATTGTGACCGGTACAACAAACTGCTATCTATTGAGGGCCTATCTCGAGAAACAGTTTATTACACTTTTTCAATCAAGCTTAACGAAACACAAACTTATTCTCTCCTAAAAAAATATTAATTATTCAAACCCTTCTTATCCCACAGCATTATTTTCTCCAACCGTCAGTGACGTTACACTATAACTGATGTGACGTAAGTACTCCAAACAATACTGGCTAGAGCTTGCCCAATCGTCGTAAAACGTGATACAACACTTCTAATAACAAATGTTATTCAAAGCTTGAACAACTTACTATAAATAGGAAAGCTATGCCTTCAGATTGGTTGGAATACTTTTAAGCAAGATTTCGAGTGGAGTAAAGTTTTGACAAAGGGGCCGGATTTTATTTCAATTAATTTCATCTTCTTTTATTTGAAAATGGAACTCTCAACCTGCTTACACTCGGCACAGCTATTCCATTAATAACCTTAAAAATGATAATGATGCATATGTTTCCAAACAATGTTACTGGGGTACAATGAAACTATAAATTTGTCCTTCTCGACTTTGGACAAATTACAATTCATTTAACCAGCACCTTTTCTTAAAAATGTAATTGATAAATTTTTATTTTTTTGTAGCATTGTAGAAAACACGTAGCATTTTTTCTCTTGCGAGTACCCACACCAGAAACGGCCCTAGGATGTGCGGGGGTCAAGGCAGCAAGCGATGAGTGGACCCCAAGCACAAAAAAAAGTGCATTGCGGAGCCCCTGAAAGTGCGGGGCCCAAGGCGGTTGCCTCGTTGGCCTTGCCCTATTTGGGGCCTGACTCACACGTACGACCGGTTGAAATATTTCACACCCAAGATCATTATGTAACTTAACTCTAATACTAGCTTATAATTATGGGGATTTGTCGTTTGCACGTGGAGTCAATATTTGTATTTTTAATGCCCTTATTAAATTAATAAGAAAGCAGCGAGATTTATCTAATAAGTTTATCTCTTGACATCATCGATGCTTTGTGTTTGATCGTAAAAGCACTTATATGCTTATGCAAAATAAGTTGGTAGCTATCTCTCTCGTTAATGAACTGTTTTTCTATGTTAATACTTCTTTTTTCTCACCTTTCCCCGCTATACTCTTTACTTTCTTTCTTCATGCTCAATATGTTTCTATGCACAATGCAACTGTCTTCCTTGATGCACTGGTTGCAAACTTTGATATCTGTGGTATTCAGCTTTTGAAGTATTGTATTCGAGACATTTATGTGAGGCACACTGTTTACAATTATTTGTGTTTAAAGGAGAGGAACTGTATACGTGTTTGCTTCCCGATTTTGTACAGTTTGTGAATGTTATTAATGGAAAGGAAGAAATAAAATACGTTCAAATCAAGCATGACTTACTTGTCAAACATGCATCCTGTCCGGTGCCATTGAAACCGAAGTCGCAGGTACAGGAATCAGGGTTAATGCACGTTCCTGGGTAACACGGCAACATATGTGAACACACGACTGAAATGCCAGGGTGTATATCATCTTAATATTTACACTGTATTAATGCCAACCATTTTATTTTAAAATTCAATTTATATGACAGTAACGACTTTGGTGGAACTCTAAGATGTCTAGTATTTGTTACATGTGAAATATAGACATTTCGTAAGCCGCAGATTTTAGTCAGGGCCGATTTGGTCCAATCGGGCCCCGCGCTCACACGGTCCCCCCCCCCCCCCGCGTTAGTAATTTTTAAAAATATGTCTAGAGAGAGAGAAAGTAATTTTAAAGCGATGGAAGAATATATTTTAAGTTCAATATAATATAAAACTTGTTTAAAAGTTTATTTCCAAATGCCGTGCTCACAGGGGGCCCTGCTCGTAAATCCAGGGGCCCCCGCCAAAATGATCCAGATCGGGCCACACGTTTGCTAAGGCCGCTGCTGGTTTTATTACAAAACAAACGTGGAAAGATGGAGACCGAATCAATTATTTAACAATAAAAAATGCATATTCAATAACATGGTAAAAGAGCGTTTTGAGAACTGTGACATAATTGATATTGATACAACATGTTTTCAGTTGGTTTCAGAAGAGAACGACCAATGTTTATTAAGCAGGTATGATTTAAATAAACATATTGGTACTGTATGCTTGAAAAGATATTGCTATTTTTATTCTGGTTTGAAACTAGTATTAATGGTGGATGAAATAGAATCAAACGAATAATATAGGGGAAATATACAAGATTTCATTAAATATGTTTTGGGTATTTATTAAAATAGTTCATAATTTTTGCCTGTCATAGCGGAATAATACAAACAAACTTATTCAATCATTCAGGTCACAAGTTCAACCAGTGAGTTTTTCAGATCCAGCAGTATCATGCTCATGATTAATTATTTTGATAATTTCCCAGATTTGTCTGACTCGAGGACAAAGACGTATATCACTTTACATTAAGAACATTTCAGGCCTAGTACTCGGACTTTCATTTTAAAATCATTCAAAACATCTTGCTAAAATATGAGGAAAGGAACAGAGACTATGTTTTTGAGGCACATGCGGCAATAGGTCTGACCACTCAAGCTGTAGCAAGTGCATTGATGATAGTTGAACGTATATGTCAAGACAATATTAATTTGACAACCTGTCTCTCCTGGTACTATTATGACAGTGCACAATTAGAAAACAGTACATATAGGCAATGAGAATGAATTTTATATCTTTAATAATTGTTTTCAACCTACCCGTTGTACAAGCTGTGTAAGGTTTCCTGTGGCCAGAAGTACAATCACATTCGTTAGGTGCAATACATTTCCCGCCATTTTGGCAATCCGGTGAACATACGGCTGATTACAATAAAGATACAGAAAAACCAATATAGTTTCCATTTCATTAGTCAACATATTGTCATCCGTGAATATAATGAAAATACCTTGAAGCTGAAAAGAACGAGATAAATATATTTAATAACTATCTATACAATGATCTTATTATTTACCATGAATATTACAATGAGATATCATTATTAATTCCAAGGCTTTATTCTAATAGGTCACGATTGCCTTCATTTATGGTCTACAATGATTTCTTGTGCATATAAACTGCAGAACAACCAAACCTTCCTCATACTTATCAATCATCACAAATTAAACAATGTTTCAGCCTTTAATTTTTTTTAAAGCCAAACAAGTTGCACAGCGAATTGAAAGGAAAAATAGGTTTAAATGTATCAATAACTTAGGGAAGTTGAAAAATAATTATTATATTTTTTTGCAACATATCACAATGTTGGGAGCAAATGAAAAGAATAATTTTCTCTCAGATTAAAGCCTTGCTTACGCTCCCTGTGCCACAAATTAGGTTCCTATCCAACTAGTGACTTGAAATATCAAACTTGACTTACGAATATAACAGTTCTGGTCGCCATTGTGCCTCCATCCTGGACAGCATTGCTTGAGGTAGTATTCTTCTATCCTCCTTCGATATTTGTGGACTGTGCACCTTCATAGAAACCACTTAAAGCCATATGAAGTGATACATTCCTTTTGAACAAATGCACTAGGTAGTCGATATATTTAGGGTAATTATATATATACACACAAAATTGATAACGGCGCAAATACAAAGTTTCCCAACGTCTCGAGCTAAAGAAGCTTTTCGTCACGTGTATAACCAATTTACATCAACAAAACAAACAATTAACGCAAAAACAAGAGAAATGTTTGATTCCTACATATTTGAATGACGTGGAAATATAGAAACAAAGAAGCCACACTTAATAAAGGTTTTAAAACGGATAAATTACTAATAAATTGTTTGCTGTCCACATCAATGTTATCATTCACACATTTAATTTGGGTATGATGACATTTTCGATATGTATTAATACATTAAAGATAATCTCGAAAGCCATTGGCTTAAACCGGACCGTTGAAACATTTAACTAGATTAATACGTTAAAATTATTGCCAGCAAATTAAGCATAATTAGCGCCATATTTATGCTTCTTCAGATATAATTGATCCGGATTAAACATCGCACTTACCACCAAAGCATTTGACTGGAGCAATACCTTTCCGAATGGTATCTGGTTTTACGAGATACGCAAACCTTTCTGAAATAACAATTATATACAGTACATACAAATCATCTTGTCAAAAAATATTTCATTTAATTCTAAAGATCGATCTTACAATATATATTATAACTAAATGTATATACATATTGCTGTGTGCACCTCTTCTCTAACTCTATTCCACCACTACACTGCATTGTAATACTGTAATAAACCTCAGGCACGTGCTATTTGTTTTATGTCTCCGTTTAGAGTTTTGTTAGATTTTAGTGATTGATTATTTGATAATGGGAAATCGGTTTATTGGAGGACATTTCCTAACTTGAACAATTGCTATATATTGTAACGCCGGCACGACTCTTCAGAATTCTTTAATACTGTTTTGTTAAATGTGCGAATGCATGGTTATTGGACAACATCACAAGGGTTTTGACTGTTGGTTGGATTGTGGTCAAGTAGATAAAAGAATAACTACGACAGTCCAATTTATGTTCAACAAGAAGAATATTTTATTAGACAAAGAAGTTCATGTTTAAATATTGCGTGGAAATAAAGAATACATCAAATTTGAAAATATTTGTTTGCTCCTTAATACTGACTTAAAATAACATAGTTTTATGAAAAAAGAAATTATTTTGACTAGAAATCTCAATGATGAAAGTTCACATATGTATATGTATCTTTGCAGTTCTTATACATTCAAGTCTTACTACGCACCTGGAGTGTAAGGTTGACAACCTGGGTGGGCCCTCAACCTAACCTGGTTGTGCAACAACCTGGTTGGATTGCTATACAATGTTAAATTAAAATATAGAAGTGAAGTAATAAAAATAATACAACTCACTCTTTCTAAGGCTGCGTGTAACTTACTCTACAAATTCTTCCCTATATGACATACTATATTATGGTCAGAATCCAGGTGGTCAACAAAAACAAGGATGTAGTCCCGGTCTATTTTTAAGGCATTATTTAGGGGATATTTATGCATTCTCGGTGTTGAATTAAAGGTAATTGTTTACTCTTTAGATTTTGAGCATTATGAATGTGGTTGTCCGTGTGTATTTCGGCGACAATGCACAGGTCGTAATGAGGTATGATGTTGATGATCCGGAAGTGAAATCTTTGACCGAATATACTGTGCTTTGTTTATAGTCCAGCTGCTCAAAAATATATCGATTAACCTATGATAAGAACATCACCGTGAGTTCATCTTTGTAGGTACTTTAGAATAAGGTATGCTTTATTATCATTTGGACACAATGGAAAGTTCGGTACTGATAAACAAATGTAGGGGATATTTAGTAAAATTAATTGTGATCTGATTCCAGCAGCAAACCGACAATGTACTTCTTTTTGCAGGTGAACCAAATGTTGCCCATAAAAATCAAATGAAGAAAGAAAGATGACAATGCTTTGAAGGAATAGTTAACTAGAGACCCAAAGAGTATGAGTGTATGCAGTTTATGGCTTATTATGAAGAATTACTGGAGATATTTGCTTATGAAGTTAGCAACGCAGAGCGTGTTTTAAAAAGAGTAACCGCACACAACATTTCAAATTGCCACGATGAAACCAACAGTTCTACCTTATAATGAGATAGATATGCTCTAATTGCCACGATGAAACCAACAGTTCCACCTTATGATGAAATAGATATGCTCTGGCGTATATGAATATAATAAATAATCATTATTATCATTTCCTATAATATAATCTAATGTAATTAGGAGTTGTTTCTTTGATAAATGAAATTGTATTATTTAGATCATAGGTTGTATATCTTGACTCCGATATAAGATTATGCAATACACAGATTTAATGGAGAATGTTGGACGGCAGCGTTACAATTATATATATATATATATATATATATA
>JAECUM010037749.1:0-38349 GCA_016617855.1 Megalonaias nervosa
CAGGTAAAGTTTTGCAAACACAACAGTTTTCTGTTTGTCTTGGCTATGTTGTGTATTCGCCATTGAAAAAGACTCATTAAGAATCGAAAGCGCGCAGGCTAGTTAGATACTAGTATTGCACTCGTCGTTGTTGGTGTGTTACTTGTACAGCTCGTAACATACATTTATGCACAACTCTTGGGTGATTCAAATCAACGTAGGCTGCTAAATTAAAACTAGGACGCATGCGCATTATCTACTGTATTCATTAAGCTAATTTAGAAGTCCGTGTTTGTTAAACACGTTACACTCCGATTCTTTTAGTGTACGTCCATCACGAAGTTTTCGTCTCCTAGTTAGGTACTTGAGGGTAAACACTGCCCCAAGGGGTAAATGTAACTTGAGCATATGCATCTGACTTTCCATTCCCATCGTTCGGATAAGTGCATGGCTGCTTCCGGGCTAGAGGCGAAGACCCTTTAGGGTCAGGACCAGTGTCAGCTGCATATATACATTTCGCTCAGTTTCTCAACAGTTTCCAATTTATGACCTTGAAACTAAGTCACATGCATACACTTCTTGCCCAGAAGGTATACACAGTATTATATAGTTATATTATTAATTATATATTATATAATATTACAGGGTAGGGATTCAAGTTATAGCCTTTAGTCCAAATACCTAGGTGTAGATATTGAACCCATTGTCCATGTCGGTTGCATGCTCACATTCAACCTTCCATTAGGATGAACCAATGATTTTTTTTTTTTTAATTTGAAAGATAACTCGATCAAAATTTGCACACATGTATTGCTATTACAAAGAACCATATACAAGTTTATGAAAATATGAAATTGTATCTTTTATGAATTTTTTTCTAACGAAGTCGACTTAATACTGTTTAGCAAAAAAAAATTATTTTTGTGTCAAAAAGTGGTACCATTACCACCGTTTTTTTTATTTGTAGAGACATGAAAAACAAATTTGGCATATTCATAAAGATTATTTAACTGTTTACAAATTATTTTTGTTTAAATTTGGACCAAAAATAGATTTTCTAGATATTTTTTTTTGTATTATAATTATAGCAATTGTTTAACTGCTTCTTGGGGTTAGTTTGGGGCATATGAGGTAGAGACACAATATTGTGGTATGGAGAGAATAACCACATGAATGTTGCTGCACACAAGACTTTTACTGAAGGAACGTTTACTTTACAGGGCCTGTAGTCAAACAAGGAGAAAATATTTGAACTTCCATTATTTAAAAAGTCATAGTGTTAGTACTTAGCAACGCATAAAAAAGCAAGGAAATGGTGTTCAAGACATGGAAACCGTTTATAGTGAATTTCTCTTTTACACTGTGTTCATCTCCCTCTCATCTGACAAAAGTTATTTCATGCTAAGCATGTCATTGAACAAGAAATGCAGTATTCAGTAAAATCTGTGACTGGATTTTTGTTTATTTACGGCGTGATACAGAAGTAAGGCATAGTTTACTTTCCAAAATACTGTTCAGCAAATGTGACAGGTACTAACCATGCTAAATACTCTTTAATTTAAGTATACCCACACACCAAAAGTCAGAAAGAACGTTTTGTTTTTTTTGCCACTACTAGGGCCTTTCCCTGCATTAAAAAAAAGATTAACAATGAAAATACGGAATGTTCCCACCTCATGTCAAGAACAAAGTTAAGTTAGGTCAATATTTCCATGTTGGTCAATCAGTGATGAACTGATTAGAAATACCGTAAGAAAATTATTGGATACAAGGTTTGATACTGCTATGATATATTTGAAATATGTATGATGGACAATAAAGGACTTAAATTAACCGTCATACATGGCAAATACTGTTTTAAGCTAGTGTCACAGAATATATTAATCTGCAAACAAATTGCGACTATTATCTCACAAAATTTACCATTTGAATCTAAATTTTAAAGTTAAAAAGTGTACACAGTACTTTATACAGAACTCTGTGGTAGTGTATACCAAAACATTTTTTACAAGTATAATAGTAGTGAAAGGGGGCTGTATAGGGCATATGAGGCCAAAGAAGGAAAAATACCATGGGGCTGTATGGGGCAAAGATTTATAGGGCCTATGAGGATATATAGGGAAAAACACCCTGGGGCTGTATAGGGCAAAGATGGATAGGAATCAGGGGATCATGACACAAACCCCTGGGACAATATAGGGTCAAGGGTGTGATAGCGACAAACACAACAGAGACATAGATATAGGGCATATACATAGATTAATGAAGATCAATCTATCACACCTAAAATATACAATCGACTAAAAATATTTTAGGTAAGAGAATAATTTTTTTGGGAGGTAAACATAAAATATACAATCGACTAAAAATTTTATAGGCAAGAAAGAATGAATCTTTTTGGAGGCATATGAAGTGGCCCTGAAAAGGGCCTTTGGGTTCTTCTATTTTAGCCAGTTCTTCCACCAGCTCTTCACTTTTCGAATAATTCCTTTCTTCTTCTTTTCTTCGTCTGTTATCCATTCCTGATGTCCCATTGCACTAAATTTTTCCTGAACCTTCATCCAGTTGTTGTTAAGTCTGTTAAATTCCTCTTTCTTCTTTTTGTTTTCTTTGTCCTTTTTCTCTTTCGCCCAGATATCTTTAATCTTCTTCACTTCTTTTTTCATTACCTTTTTTCATCATGTCTTCTGCTTTCTTTAACTGGTCTAAGCCCCATTTGACAAAAGACAACTCTGTCAAATTGAATATCTCTTCCAAAAAGCACCTCACTTCGATGAAAACATCAAGGGCCTGCTTCAAGGTGCCCACTCTCACTTATTTAGATTGGATGAAACCTCTTAACTTCTCTACTTCCTCTTCTATCAACCTTTGTATTAGATCCCTGGCTACTTTCAGTCTGTTCGCAAAGTCTAGACTGCCTGGGAACCTCCATTCCTGTTGAAGTCTTTCTACCACATAGGCTTCATCCACCATCCAGTACCAACTGTCTTTTAACTGGTTAAACACATTCATTATGATAGTTGTTGACTAGTCAAGGCTGGATAGCCAGACTGACGGACGCTCCGCCTTATATATTTGAAGCACGGACATGAACGAAAACATCCCTTACACTCACTTCATATATTATATACTATCCACACAGACGGGAAGAGAAGAAAATAACACCATATCTACTATCCACACAGACGGGAAGAGAAGAAACCCCCCCCCCACCATATCTACTATCCACATAAACGTACGCGAACGCATAAAACACACCATATCTACTATCCACACAGACGGGAAGAGAAAAAATGCACACCATATCTACTATCCACACAAACGTACGCGATCGCATAAAGCACACATATCTACTATCCACACAGACGGGAAGAGAAAACACTACTATCCACACAAACGTATGCGAACGCACACGAACACACCATATCTACTATCCACACAAATGTACGCGAACGCAAAACACACACACACACACATCAGTAAAGGAGTGAGTGTTTATAGTCACACTGCTTTGCATTCACACAAATTGGCAACTTGAATAGTGTCTCTTTTCTAGAGATCTGGTTAGCCCTGAGAAGGGCTGTTTTTCCTTGGAACTCCAATTGCACCTGGCTAATGGTGACATCTCTCAGGCCGGGCACCACAGACACATCTCCGATTCCAATCATTTGCCCAATTCACATTTGTGATTGGGAGCGCAGAGGCCTCTTGAGTAGCTTCAGCACCCCAATCTTCCGTCTCTGGAATAGTGAAGGCTTCCCTCCTCCCATACCACACCCGTGGATGATGAAGTTGTGGTGCTGGTATTGGCAGTGGTACTAGTAGAGGTTGTGGTGCTGGTTGTCGTGCTGGTACTGTTCGTGGAGGCGTCCTCACCTCAGGCTTAACCTCACACAGATCTCAGTATGAAGCGAGGCATGAGCCCTCGCTTCTTTTCCTTCTCTTCTTTTTCTCTTCTTCCTCCTCCTCGATCCTGGCTTCTTCGGCTATAGCCCCCATAGCCAGCTCATCTAAAATGCGCCTGGCATATTCCAGGTGCATTTGGAGTTCCAGTAACTTTGCAATTCTGTTACTCGTCTTCAATGTTGATACGTCAACGATGGGTAGCCAGACTGACGATCGCTCCGCTTTATATCCCTGGAGCACGGACGCGAAGGAAAACATCCCCTGACACCAAAACTTACAATACCCATATTACCTTCCCATGGAACGCGCGGACCTAAAAGAAACACTCACGTTGACTTTTTTACTTGCAAACACAGATACACACTATCAGACAAGACAGAGAAACGAAGTGTGGATTTTTACTGACAAAAGAAACGGAGTGCTTATAGACACTTCTATTTTTTAAAACATAAAAACACATTTTTTTGGCAATTGAATTAGTATGTCTTTTATAGAGTGTTGTGGTAGCCCTGAAAAGGGATGGTTTTGTTAATGGGGAGTGATGGCAATCTTTTACTAAGATTGCGTCCCCGTCTGGCGGCAGGCTTTTCTACAGGATACGGTCTGCTTCTGCGGAAAGAGGAGGAGAACTCTTTCGTGTCTACTCGACAGTTGACAAAACCTCTGTCTGGTTCCTGCTGCTGTTGCTGCAGTTGTTACTGTTCTCTCTGCTGCTTCTGAAGTCCGTACTTTTCCGTCCATTCTTGTTCTTTCTTGATTTCTTCTCTGAAGACCTCTTCTGTCAGGTCTTCGGTCACTTTCAACATCCTGACATTCTCAATCTCATCAGGCTTCGGTATCAGGTTTTGCCTGACACGATGTAAATTCACGTAAGTTTCGTTCAGCTTGGCTAGTCTGAAAGGCATGTTCATAGGTGGACGAGTCAGCCATGGATGGCAAGACTGGAGACTACATCGCTACTGGTTTTTGTTGGGTCGGAACGCTATGATAGCTAATGTTATGGTGAGGGATAGAGAGAAGTCAAAGAGCATATATTCACTGTTTGTTTTTTTTTTGAAAACAAACGACACAAATTTGTTTTAAAAACTTTTTATTCAACAAACAATTACCAACTAGCAATTTACATTAACATCAAACACACTTTTTTGACAAGGATGACAACGTTGTGAAATGATGTTAGATTTCCACTGATGGAAGTCATGAGGCCATTGATGTACACTACGTTTCCTAGCTAAAGACAAAAGATAGCCATAATGGTCATAAAACCATCGATCTACTTTCTTATCGTTTCTAGAAGAGTTACGATCAAAATAAGTCACTAAATGTTCTAAGGAATATCCAAGACTGCGTTGATGAAGAAAATACAATATTGTCCACACACCATGGAATCTGTGCCTTGTAATTTCACATTATTGAATCGTGTCGTCTGGTCATTTCTTCTCATAAAGTCGATGATGTCGTCTTCCAAAGGGGGTAATCCATACGAATCAAAATACTCCACACAATCCTCTTTAGGGACGTAGACGGCTATCCATTGGGTTCCTGGGAGATGACTATCGTCCGTGTTGATGACATAAGCTTGATGGTCTTGAGGCTTGTGATGAGGTAGTTCATCTTTAGCGACACGACAGGATTCCAAGAAGCAGTATACGAACTGTTGTTCAAAAGGTAATAAAGTTCCCAGGTATCCATTTTTTTATTTTGTTTTTTTCACAGGTAATGATAAGTCATCAATTCAATTCTGACTTTTTGCTTGAAAATCTCTGTCAAGTAACCGTTTCTTTGCTTCGTCTCCGCACTCTGGGCTAGGGAGTTTCGATGAGATAGATCTCTAGAGTAGTCAATGGAGGTCAGTAATGATCACGCAAGCCTTTATACCACTCATGCAACACTGCTTCTTCCGAGATGAGACTCCAAGCATCGTCTCGATACTCATCCAGTTTTTCTTCTTGACTCATCAGACATTTGTCGTGTTGAATTTGACTGGGATGATCGTTTTGACGTCCATAGCAATCTTTCTAGGTCATTTCCGTAATTTTATCTGCCAGGTGTTTGGCAAAACAGGACACTAAATGTTGTTCTTGTTCTGGCCATCTGGACGTGACCACTACGCCCTCTTAGTCTTTGTCTTGGGGTTCGGTTTCACGGTATCCTCCCATTCCATTTCCAAAGATTCTCTACTGTTCGAAGAGGAATAAAAGTCTTCCATAGTTTCTATTAGTCTACAGTGACTTCTCTCAAACTGTTGATTTCTATGGTATTGTCGATTTCGGCATACAAGATGACGTTCACCATCTCGGAAAAAGCTTCTGCAAAGTGAAGTTCCACACGCAGTTGACCGGATTTTATAGGGTGGAAATGTCCCTCGTCGCTGCCTTGGTATGGAGTGAAATTAAAGGCCCACAAAGTGTAACCTCCTACCTAATCTTCGTACGAAATACCGTGACTGGTGTTGGTTCCTAGCTGTCCGGTAGCTTCGTACAGAGACAAGTACGATCTCAAGTAATTCTTCTAGGCAAAGTTAGGTTCGAAGGGTCTGGTACACAAGGTCTTGCCATCGCGACTTTCTTCGATCTTGGACACTCTGTAGTGCTTACACTGGAAAGGATTTTGATCGTGGGCTCCGTTGAGGGCTGCATTGCTGACGATACCAACGATTAAACGTTTGGATAACTGTCCTTGGAAAGGATGATCTTCGATTTTGGATCGGAGTCCAGCAGCAATGGTGAAAGTTTTCACCTCTACGCGTCGTATCGGATACTTGGCGGTCGTTCTGCTCAATGTGTGGCTGATGTTTTTCGCTTTAGCTAACACCTCTACGGGGCGCACGTAAAGTCTGGCTTCTTGGATGATGGTTTTGTACTCGTTGGTATGAGCCATCAATTGGAAAGCGACACTGATGAGATTCAGTCTCAGGCGAATATCCACTCCGTTGAGCAAATACTTCTGCAACCACATGTCCAAATGCAAACGATCCATCAGTTCCAAACTACGGCCTTGCAGGATTTTCTTTCGACGGTCGTTAAAGCCCACATTGTGAGGATCGTCATCTGCTGTCAGGGCTGTGTCGTTAAACTTGACCACACTTGCGGTGTCAGGTTTCCATACCACGCAAGCATCCAGATGAGTGTTCTTGGCGTCTTTTCCGTACGTCAAAGAGATTTTCCAGGTACGCTTGGTAAGGGTAAGTATCCATGCTACTGCTGACCAGTTTGTTATTGAAGTAAAATCCACTTCGCTGAACAAGGAATGCATGAAATTGTTGACTGGAGCTACTCTGGAATCGGCTCCCGGATTGGTGTTGTTCATTTTGATCACTTTGAGTTTCAGGTACAAGTAACTGCTATTCAGATCGATGTAATCTTCGGACTGTCCTTTGATTTCAAACTCGATGCGAGCTGAATCCGTCAAAGAGGAGACGGGATGAAATTCGCCCCATTGGGATTCTTGAATCATCATCATGGTGGGTGGCATGGCAAACAGATCCAGTTCCGACTTCGAACAGGCGCAAGACTCTCGGTGCATCATTTTCTGTCACTGATTTAATAATCAAAAATGTCTAAGTCTCGGACGGTTTTTCTTTTCTTAGTCTTTCTAGCTCTGAGTGTGTGAAGTCCTCTGAAGGGGTGTCTTCGTGGTCTCTTTCTGCCTTGTCCTTGCTGTGGCGTCAGGGAAGTAGGAATGCCTGACTCAGCAGCGTCCGGAGCAGTTTGGAGAACCTTACGTCAAAGCGGCATCTTTCAAGGCATGCAATCCCCGTGTCTCCATCGGTTTTAAAACGGGGGTCAGGGAACGAAAGGCCGATTTCAGCACATCTCCTAAACCATGTCCTCGCTGTCGAGCGACATCTTGGTACACAGGATACATGACTGACAAGGGGTTAGAGTGATCGTTTTCGAACATAGAGTTTCACTGTGACTTTCCCTTTGGTGAATGGAATATTTTGTCCCAGATCTCCTTTTATAGTAATGTTGACAGTGTCAAAATACGACTTACTGACGGGTAAATAGTGAGGATTACAAATTCGCGGTGAACGTGATAGGTGTTTCCACCTTTCTCGTCAGCCTTCGTGGCAGATTCCAGTTTGAAAGGAATGACAGGAAATAACGGTACGGAGGTGTGTCCCACCACGTTGTACTCCACCACATCGGAGTACACAAAGATCAGATTCAGTCCTTGGTTCATTTCTACAGGGAATCGAAAATATTTTGCAAAATCCAATTTGCCGGTAACGGCTGGTATTTCGTTTTTAATCTTTATTAACTTGGGATCTCCACCCAAAATGTCATACAATTCAGGACAAAATGTAATGGCCAATGCTTTGTCCTCTGAAAATTTGATCAGTAGGCGACGAGCTATTTTATGTTACTCGATGGTGACACTTTTTCTGGTTTTCTCCAAGGCTTTTCCAAACACGGTATTGAATTTGGTAGTAATCGTGTTCACTAAATGTTGACCGCTAAAATAATAGCCTGCAGGAATGGTCAACAGATAGGTGAACCGTTTAGTTTTGGGGTCTTGTGTTTTCATAGAGTCATTGCAGCGGTGCGTTCATCTAAGTTTTACTGCACTTGCTCGTCACGAACTGCCACCGTAAAAGTGTTTTGATTTGGAAGGATATTTAGGATTTGTGTAGGGTGAATCATTTCCACTAAAGCCACTTCCCAATGGACTTCTTGATCCAATTGGATGGCTTGAGGTAATTTGGGCGTGTAACAGCATAAAATGTTTTTGGGAAACACCTCCATGGAACTGTCACTGGGTAACGTCAAATAAAATTGGTTATTCATAATTTCAGAGTCCTAGTGTCTGAGGAGTCGCTGGAAGTCAGAGGGGTGTCTAAAAGAAGATTGTTATGGTTGCTGTTGGAAGGGGGACTAACGTTGGACGCAAGGCTCCCGTTGTTGTTCCCGTTAGAGGAGTATTTCAGGGACGAATTGGGGAGAAGGTAACCGATGCAACTACTGAGTAAAATGGTCGACATTTGTTTGTCTCCTTGTTGCAAACTCGAATTGGCAATGGCAGCACCGTTGACACAATACACCACAAAGATTTGGCCGAAAAAGACGATTTGCGTTTTAGGCACACGTTCTCCACACTACACCCACAAGGGTTGCTTTTGTAGATCTTGCAGAGAAGAACTGGGGGAAGGAGTGGGCACTGCAGTAGCTGAGACTGTGTTGAAGGGCATGATGGTGACTTTTAATAGTCATTTATTTGCGCAGTGTCGATCCAAGTGTCAAAACTGGGAGGATATCCTTTCCAACGTACTTTGACTTCTTTGACACGTCGTTTTCCCACTTTTCGCGTTCATCGATCGAGAATGCTTTCTATCTCGTACGCTTCGTCTTTTTTTTATCACACGTTGTAACTCGGGCAAGTTCAACCTTTCCCGTTCATGTTTTCCAATTTATAAACGGGAGGATAACGGCCACGCACTCGTTCAGCGCCACGAAACAATTCGGTGGTCCAGTTGGGTAAGTAACCTTTGTCGAAAGTGTTTGGTTCTTGCCAATGCGCACCCAATCTCCTACTGCCAACACTCCACCTTTCTCGGGGACAGTCCCCGTCGGGAACGTACCAAACAGGCGCTCGAAGACGGTCACTTCGTTGTCCGGAGTCACTTCTTGGGGGCACGTCCGATGCTTCGATGGTAAGATTGCTTGTACTCTTCGACTAGGTGTGGCAAAACGTCGATGTACTTGAGAGTGTGCTGATGTGTAAAATATTTCCACACGCGTTCTTTCAAGGTGCGTTGAAAACGTTCCACGATGCTGGGTTTGGTTTCGGGATTCTCGGTAGTGAAAAAATGAATGTCACGTTTCTTCAGTTCTTTTTGGAAAGCTTGGTTCAGAAATTCAGTGCCTTTGTCGGTTTGCCATCGAAGAGGGTGATGCCCACTTTGTTTCAACACCAGTTGGAGGGCTCTCACTAACTGCTTGATTTGGATGTCAATGGCACGACCCAGGCAAATTTGGAAAAGACGTCGATGACACAAAACAAAACTTTGTAGCCGCGATTGTAGGTGGCCAAATGAGAGACATCGGCTAAATCGGCTTGCAGTTGGTGATCGATGCCCTCCATTCGGGTGCGACTTCTGGAAACTTTTCGTTGAATGGGTTTGTGTAAGGCGTACGTGGTTTGTTCTTGTAACCATCGTTGCACTTGAGGTAAACGGACACTTTTCAGTCAAGTTTTGGCAGCACGATACAATTTCTGAACTCCGTAGTAACCTGCAGGATGTGATGGATCGTAGTAAATGCTGGCTAACACCTTCTCCATTTTTTAATAAGTGGTCCACTCTTCACTGATGCTACTCTGGATGGGATGAGAGGGTGGTTTAGAAACGGCTTTACGTGTCCGATGTGCTGCGGGAGTAGTAGTCGAGGGCAGTGATGGTGGTGGTAATGGGGTGGCTTTGGTCTTTTCTTTTTTCACTTCTGGTTTCCCTTCTTTCTTTTTGACTTATGTCGAAGGAGGAGTTGGCGTCATCTTTTTAACCCAAGCTATAAGCTCATCTCGTTGATGTGTAAGGGAAGGGGTCAAGAAGGACACTGCAACCTTACTAGGGATTGCAGCTGCTGACGGTGTTTGAAAGACTACTCGTACCTCTTCTAACTCAAACATCCATGGGGGTACATCTGTCTTGACCACTGGGGGGTGGGTGGACCTTTTATCAGAGTCTTAAAATCTTTCGGAGTGGGTAGGGCTGTTTCGTCTAAAGCTTTCTGGTGAAAGAGTTGTAGTCGTTGCAACATTTGACCGTACCGTTGCGATTTTTCCGTTTCTGACAAATCGCTGAGATCCATCAACGATTGCAATTCGTGTTGTAACTGGGACATTTCGGTCAAATGAGGATTGGGAGGTAAATGTGGGGTCCGTTGTTCTTGCTAACGATGGTATTCCATCCATCGTTTGTAAGGTACTAAAACTAATTTTCGTCCTTCCATCGGATTTCAGTGATCACGTCTGAGATCTTTTAATTCCAGACAATCCTTTTATCTTCCTTGACCTTTTCATCTTCATCCCAGGATTCTTCCCATCGTTCCCAATACTCCTTTCAGCAAGGGTTCTCCTGTTATTCCCAGCAAGGGTCCCAAAAGGGGTAAAATTTCTCCGCGTTGCACCAGCATCTTTTTCTTTTGACGAATGGGGATTTTCTTTGGACCATTTGGTGAAGAACGTGTCGATGTTTGGCTAAGCATTCTTTCTGGTGTTTAGACAAAGGTATCGTGCCTTTCAAGACATTCAGACAACATACGCTCACGGTATCGATGACGTCTTTGGAGGCAATTTGAATGAGTTGTTTTCGCATGGATGGAGAAGCTTTGGACAAGACGGACAACATGTCCCAATGTTTGGCTAAACGAGGAGGCAGTCCTTTTCTTTTTCCTTTTCCTTTTTGGACAGAACAACGACGATGGTGACGGTGTGCACGTCTTTGAGGGGACATCTTTGGGCGTTCAGAAGCACAAAAACACTGAACCCATCGTTTGCCTCAGGTCTTTTTTATACTGGAATGCGTCGCGACTGGTTGTCGGCTCGTCGTATCATTTTCATGGCAGGCATCACACGTCGTGGAGGGGTTCGCAACGGACTCAATCGGGACAGGTCTAGCTTGGACAAATCCAGCAAACTCTTTAACACGCCCGATCTCTCTTGGACTTTGATTTTGGGGGTAGGTACTTTGTGAGCAGCGGCCACTGCCGCTAAAGAGGAAGAGGGTGTCACCACTGGAGGAGAAGTTATTGGAGACACGGGTTTCCAGTTTTTCATCAAATTAGGAAAGACACGTGTTAAATCGGGTTTGGCAGGCATCACCAGCAACGGAGAAGTGGAAGAGCCTGAGGCTACTGGAGACACAGTCACCGATGCGGTAGGTCGTGGTTTGCGAATGTAAGGTTGCGTCCTGGCGGCAGTACCTCTCTTGCGTGTAGAAACTGTTTTCTGCGGACTTTTTCTTTTTTCTTTTTCTGAGGCTGTGACCTGGTCGTGACACTGCTGCTCTTTTTTTTTTTTTCTGGGTATGTCGGGGAGTGGCTTTTTCTTGGGGAGGACTTTGGGAGCATTAGGATCCCATTTTAAGAGGGAGTGAATGATGACACCTCCTAGAGAACCGCTACCTCCATGTTTCAAAATGATTTGCTTTTTGGTTTGAGTGTCGATGCGAGAATCAGCCAGTTGCGTAAAGGCTACTTTGTTTCTGTCAAAAAAAAAAAACGTTTGGTTTGACGTGGAATGTGAATGATGCCTTGCAGTAATTGACGTGCTGTCACCGTAAACCATCGTAAGACTTCTTTCAGACAGGCTTCCGAGACACGACCACGTATTTGTAGATTTTTTTTTCGCGACTAATGGCGTACAAGGCACGAATCAATTTGACGGGAAGATGAGACTGAAGGGACGTCATGTTGACGATGTGCGAGACAGACCCAAAGTGACCGAGGTTTTTTCAGACTTTTTTTGGTTGATGTTGTTGTTAAGTCGCCGACGGGGACGTGTACACGAGAAGCCCTCCGTCTTGGAACCAGTGGTGAAACAGATGGGTACAAAATCGCAAAAAATGTTTCTTGCCTAAACAAATTGTAGTCGATTGTATATTTTATGTTTACCCCCCCCAAAAAAAAAATTATTCTCTTACCTAAATTTTTTTTAGTCGATTGTATATTTTAGGTGCGATAGATTGATGTTCATCAGTCTATGTATATGTCCTATGTCTATGTCTCTATTGTGTTTGTCGCTATCACACCCTTGACCCTATATTGTCCCAGGGGGTTGTGTCATGATCATTCCCCTGATTCCTATCCATCTTTGCCCTATACAGCCCCAGGGTGTTTTTCCCTATATATCCTCATAGGCCCTATAAATCTTTGCCCCATACAGCCTCATGATGTTTTTCCTTCTTTGGCCTCATACAGCCCCCTTTCACTACTTATAATGGCTACAAAAATATATATCATTTACTCGCTGATTCAGTCTGAGATATGCTGAATTTTGACCAATACTTGTGAATGGATGTATGGTTCTGGCTGCAGTCTGGCAGGTAACATGTAGGGGGGTGGAGCTGGGAGAGGCGTGGAAGGGAGCCGCTTTATTTTTTTCTTGACCCAATTTGTTCATTGAGATTGTTAATCCATAATAAAAGTATGTTTACATTTTAGATAGCAGCTACACTCTACAGACTACACAACACTGTGTAGGGTTCTGGGTCAAAACGGACCTCTATGAAAAAGGTCCATGGCCAAAACGGACTTGTGTTTAAAAGACCCGGTCCAAAAAGGCCCATTTCTGTAACCGTTACTAATTATCATGTATACTAATAAAAATAAATAATATTAAATATCAACTGTTTACCTTTTGTTGTGAAATATCTATGAATATTCAAAGGAAACCAAACAGTGAACTGACTAAAACCCTTACAGATGGACTTGATTGATACAAGGGTTAGGCAGAAAAAATAATCTTGAAAGTCAAAGGAGAAGACACAAGAACAAACCGCCCACAATATTTTTGAGTGATGGGTTGTAAGTCCAAACAGAGGATATTTTAAAACAAGAAACTGTTTGTCAAAAGAATGTCATTTATCAAGACCCGAGAAGAAAGAACCAGAACAAGCAGAAGTTGAATAATGAAATCTTCATGAAATTTGTAATCAGAGAAGTATGGAAAGAAGAACGGACAATGCACAACATACGAATTCTGATGGTTCAGTACAAGCCACTTTTCAGAAGTAGAGAAAATCTATATCTGAAAGATTTCACTGATGCTGAAGATACAGCAGACGAGAAAACGGATCCTGGTAAGAGATGAAAAATCTGAAACAGAATGGCATCGAAGTCAAGGAAACAACGGGATTTTAAGAAAAAGTGTTATAGAACCATCAACAGAAAAAGGCAAAGAAAGATAAGGCTATAATGAGCAGTGTTGGTTACGAGCAGAAAAAAGAAAGAGTGGAATCCTCATACAAACGAGACAAACATAATTTCTCACTTGTGATTCATAGCTTATTTTGTCTTTTGTAGTTACGGAGAACAAATAAGTAACTGACGTGTATCAAATAATTCATACAACTCTCTCTCTCTCTCTCTCTCTCTCTCTCTCTCTCTCTCTCTCTCTCTCACACACACACACACACACACACACAGAGCAGACACTGGCTATGGTGTTAACTGGTTATAAGAATCAGCTGCATTATTTAATCAAGCTAAAGAGAACAGATTCAGATGGAGAAAATGTTATGTTTTCACTGCTTATTAGAATCAGATTACCTATTATTAGAATAAGAAACAACTGTTGAGTACTATTTACAACAAAGATGGCACTGTCGATACTGGTTTTAAACTGATTCTGATATATGAAGTTTATCTGTAATAATTGGGGTAGTTCAGTCAGGGGTGTCTCAGTAATCACTACAAAAAATGTTAAAATATTATGACACATCAAGCTCTGTTGAGACTGTAGGCGTGGGAAAGAGTTGTGATTGCAGAGACTTGCGTTCGTGTCTCAACTGTGGTTATCAAAGTTTCCTAACATAATAAGTATTTCTGAGACAGAAAACGGGTAAAGGAAGTGTGAAAAGTAAAATGTGGATGACTCTTTCCTGATACCGGTACTGCAATCTGTATAATCTGAACAGGTCTGCTGTTTGCCATCAGAAGTTCACTTGAGTCTTGGCATTAATCCTTACTGACCAGTGCTTAATTCTTTGATACTTAATGATTTAGCAATATATATATATATATATATATATATATATATATATATATATATATATATATATATATATATAAATGTGATAGGAAGTGAATAGACATGGGTATTACAGAAAGGTTGTCATTAGTTCTAGAAAGAGAACAGGATAAGCATTGGAAAAATGTAGGGCAAATGACATTGACCACCTGCTGCTAATATAGCTTTCAAAATACTCATTATAAACTGCAGGTTACAGTCCCCCCCCCAAAAAAAAAATATAAAAAAATAAAAGTGATTAGAGGCTTGTTTAAAAACAAGAATGAAAAAATTTTGAAACTGTAATAATAATAATAATAATAATAATAATAATAATAATTATTATTATTATTACTGAATCTTTTATAACGGTCATTTTACGCTATGGTCCTTTCTGACCTGTTACCGGTCTTTCTGGACCGGGTCTTTTTAACCCGGGCCTTTTCCGTATCGGTCCTTTCTGACCCGACACCCTAAAATCAGCAGAAAAGTGATGATTATGAACAGATCCTACTGAAAAGAATTTAGACTGTTTAACCTTTCCTTCACCATGGAATAATCAGCCAATCAAATGTCATTCAGAAGTGTTCGATGCAGAAATTTGTAAAGTCAGTGTCCAAAGCAAAACATTTCTTAGGTGGTCGCCAACCTTAAAATATCAACTTCCGGTTTGTACATAAACGACCCCGCAATTGAAATCAAAGGAACTTCGAACACTTTACGGCCATTACAGTTAAAATCCTTTAAGGTTATATTTTTTAATGATTGCGCTTCAAAATTATGATAATATTAAATCAGTGCAGAAGCTACTACAATGGAATTCAAGTTTCTGAAATTTTCAAAAGAATCGTAATCCTAAATTTCAGCATGTTTTTTAAACTTAGTGTGACTGCACTACGAATTTAATGTATCAAGAGTTAATATTGGATGTTAGTTTTAAACAACCAATGAAAATAACGTAAGAAACGGCGTAATGGAACACCCCTGGAAGGCCAGTCAGCGTGGACATGAAAGTGAAGCTGTTATTTTTTAAGGGCGGAAAGTGTTGCGTCCCTTGTTGGTCCACGCTACTTCCATGCCTTGTAAGAGTATATATGCTATAGGGTGAAAATCTCGCTAGTTTGTTTGTTATGATCCAGTTGCTAAGTTTATGGGAGTAGGGGAGGACATCTGGGTATGACCCAGAGTCCCGTATGCTGATCCTTTGGTCACTGATTGAGAATAAACTGTTTATACAATTTATACCCCTCTGACTATAATTAACCCAAGTTTCAAGGGTTTTGCCTTAACATTGTAGAAAGAGTTTGAGAATACGTTACATGTACTATGTTCAACATTACGTACCTACGTATGGACTGTCCAAGATTCCAAAGAGTTCAAACTTTTCTTAATGATCTTAACCTTTTGACAATATCACATAACAAAACCAACTTCCAGTATATGTCACTATGAATAAAATAGAAGAAAGAACATATGGTTCGTGCCTTGCACAGTCACATGCTGCTCTAGTCGTTGGATTACAAAGAGAGACCGGTCATTTTAAAAGTTAATTTTCAACTCCAGAACTGGCTTGAAGCAATGCGATGCAACTGTTATTCATCTTAGAGATAATCAAATGATCCTTACAACTTATCACGATAGCGGCTATAGAGATATTATTTGTATTTCGATTTTAACAGAGCGACGTGTATGATTAGCTTCTTTACCTCTGGTATGCCTTAGGACTAATGTATGTATGCCAAGCAGTATAAATTAAACTAGCAAAATAATTGTGATATTGCGTCCTTGTTTTAGCATTGATTTGGATTCACTCATTATGTACACAACAGCAGACAGACATGGAGATAGATGTCGATCTAAGTGACCTTATGGTTTGACCTTCTAGTCGAATATTCATAAGGGCATAGTCCTCTCGGAAAATATGTATTGCTGTGTATACATCCTGCGTACACAGTGTGGCATCATATGGCTTCTTCTCGCCCATATGAAACATGCACAGTGCATTCACTTCGTTACGTGCTTATGTGTTGCACCAGTCCCCAATAATAGTTTCAATGAAAGTTCAAACTGGACACGTAATTTAGGTTGATCCACACACTACATGAAGAAATGTTCATTTATTTCATATGACACGCGCAGAAAATTTGAATAAAATCATCCATAGCAATCCTAATAAGTAAGAAATGCGTAATTAGACGCAATTAACAATATACATTTAAGTACTGTTGTAATCTACACTGATACCATAACTTCAGGTATTAAAGCTTATTTGTTTTGCCTTGGTTTGGTGCTTTATACTGTATGTTGCTGGCATAGCAAAACAACTAGTTTATTTAGAGCATTGGAGTAAATTGCATTGACCAACGACACACCGCGGTAGCTGAGAGAGGTTGGTCCCACGGTAGGATTCGAACCATAACTCTTTGTTCATGCATCCACCACTCTAACCAGTCAGCCACCCATTCTCCCTCAAACCTATTTGTAATCAACAACATATGGTCATGTAAGATGGTTGATATATCTCTTGTACTCATTTTCTTTGGAAATGTGCACGTTAGCTGTTCTATTCCCACCTCTCATTAGCCATGTGGGCCTATAACGGAAATCCTAAATGCGCGTGCGTGAAATGTTGTGGTTGAATAATAAGAATGGCGAATGTAATGAACAATTGCGAACATAAATAATTTTTCCAGCTAATGTTGATGCTACTACTGGATAATTTGTTCTTTTATACAGTGACCATACGTTTGGAAACTATCAACATCTCTATGATTCAAAATGAAAAATGTTTAGGAAAAACACCTTTCAACTTCATACCTATGTTGATTATGCTTGACAATTGGCACATCTGTCTACTTGAACCTGTTTGTCTTTTGCCATTACTTTGAGTTTTTTTTATTTTTTATATAATGTTGGGTTATACAGTAGTTACCTATATGGCAAGAACCCAACTCGTACGCTTTCTTCATGAACATTATAACTTTCTCATCCAAAGCACGCGAAAGGTTAAGATTGAACAATTATCACTCTAAATTTTCTTGGTATAATGTAAATTTGGAAGAATTTCATTTCGATGATTCGTGTGGTCTTTGTAGAAGCTAATCCAGAAAGAATAAAAATGACAAGTTGTAAAAAACAGACGCAGTTTGTCAGGTAGTTACTATAATAATGGCAGCTATATAGCTGTGGAATACGTTTTGAGGTAGAGTGAGCCACATGTATAAAACACAATTTGACACCTTTCACCTCAATCAAGAATTTTCTCTTGTGTCTTAAGTGTAAGCAACACACACTGGCTGGTATCTTTGGATGTGAAAAAAACAAAAAACAAGCAATTGTGTGGAAACATTTTCCTTCCAGTGATATTTTTCACATTTTATGTGTAATCTCATTTTGTAGAATTATATTTCATATTATAACATTGCAGTTTCACCACCCTTCCTATGCTCATAACGGGTCAAAGATGTTTAAATGTGATTTTACTGCATCTATATGATATAACATTACCGACTACGGACTGGGAGGTATGGTAATTTATTCGTATCCGACACGTTCATCTGTTCTACAAAGACAATTTATGATACTTGCATGCCTGGGGAGAGGCAAGGATTTAGGATGTATAAGAGCGCCCTGGACTAAAATGACTTTGGTGATAAGTGCAAATTTTGGATGTCTCCTTAAACATTTCACAAGCAGACCACTGACTGAGGCCTGCATTCGAAGGGAGATATTATTTCGGGAATCGGCGACAGTTTGACGCATAAAGCTGACATATTTAATCAAAAAGAGGTCATTAGCAATAACATTAATACGTACTAAGTATTAGAGAATAATTAGAGCATTAAGATTAATAAGTACTTAATATATGAGAAAGTCTTTTGTAACGATTTTGTCTTGAACTGTAAAGAGAAAGTGGCGATGTTTAGCAATAAAATGTACACTTGTATCTACTTATTCGAATTCTGGCATAGTGGTATAATTAGTTCCGTTGCGGACACTGAAAACTTTGTCAGTTGAATAAATAAGCAAATCAAAACCGTTAATCAAGGTCAGTACGAGTCTTATATGGTAAATTGTACCAATTATTCAGATTTATGAAATATATTCAGCGAATGCTTTGGTTCCACTTAATGGCACCATACATCCCAGAGAAGCAATGAGTCCATGTGGCGTTCTTCCTAGCAGCGTTTTCACTAGGAGTGCTTAACTATAAATGAATATCATTTGTATCGATGTATGCCGCATTGTACTTCAGAATGCCGCCATAAATGCTACACTGTGGACGTTTCCAATCTAGCTATTCCACTTTCAAGATAATTTTGTTACGTTATTAACATGTAAAGGTAACAGGACAATACATTGGGGTTTATATGTCAGTCGAGAGGGCAAGTTTTGTCTGCAAATATACGTGTTGCTGAATGATATGTACATTTATCATTATGAAAAACAAGATATTCTAAAACTGGTTATAAAATAATATTTGTGTCGCTTTTTCATATTTATTATATCTTATTTTTTTAACCCGCATTTCTCAGAAATATCAAATGTACACATTTTCAGTATTTGAGGAGGAGCATCTGAACAAATTAAACTGATAATAAATTGTAATAGAGAGAATTAGTTGATATGACATAGGAAAATATATAACACGGTATAACATTATTAATTTTAAAATGATTATACACCAAACACATAAAAAGTATTATTCAAATAATACAAACCACTTCTTCTTGAGGAACATATTTTGAGCCGTCCTTTGATTTTTCAGCAAGCTTCGAGTAGGTCATGGTCTTTTTCAAGTAGATATCTTCAGATAGATAAGCCTGTTCACCTGAATAGAGGAATATTTGCATAAGGTAAAAAGAAATGATTGACATTATCAAATGACTCAAGATTCATTTGTGGCTTTTATATGATTAAATCTATTTTGTGTACAATTTAATTTGTACTGAATGCATCATTTCATACATTTATACATTTAAAGAAAAACGATTGGGTGAACAAAATTTCAGAACCAAGCCCAACAGCCTGCCACATGGTTTAATTAAATAACCTTAAATGTCGTTATGTTCTTATCAACGAAGACACAGCAACGATTTCTTCCTTTTGATGATCAATTATGTTGGAATAAATATAGGCTTGTATGTATGCATATATATATATATATATATATATATATATATATATATATATATATATTGTCTAACTCGACTTTATTTAATAACATTTTTTCCTTTTTCAACTTTACAGGTCAAAGGACTAATTTCATATAACACACTGAATTCAATTAGATCTAGTTTAAATAAACATCGGTCTAAACATTTTATGTACCGCGTTATCATAAGTAGTCCCATTCTTTATGTTTTGTTGACAAGGTACTCAAAATATTTGGGTGAATATCGCAAATTGTATGCTTGAGCATTAATAATTCCTCAAAATAGTTATTTCCCAACATGTGCTATACACGTATGACTTTTTATAACATAATGTTCACCATGTCAAGGCATGGGTGTACAGTTTTGTGTTATGGTTCTATATCAGACCTATTACACCAGACAGGGTAGAGTGTGATCGGGCCTTAGTCACAGGCAGTGCAGATCGACACACTGTCGTACATGGCCGGCACCACTAAGAACGCTGATTACTACGACAATACTAAATTCAAGAAGAGAAGAGCCGTTTTAATACTAAAAAGTATTCTAATTCCTTCTCTGTTTACCTATTTACAGTGGTACAACCCATCTCTCTACAACATATAAAGTTCATCAAAGCAAGCTAATTTTAACCTCACAAAAACAGTACAGAACAAGCTCGAAGTTGTTCCATAAATATGAAATGGACAAGGCATCCCGTATGCTACTTGAATGATTTTGAAATTGCAACATGAACGTATTTTCTCTAACATCACTCACGACGAAAACTTTTATAAATGCATAAAAACTGGGCTTGGAGAAAATGGTCAGCCTCTCGTGCATTTTGTGCCTAAAATTTAATCTAGAAACCAAGCTAGCACAAAGGCGCATCTGCACTGGAATTGTCACCTTTTGCATGCATCTTGAAATCATGCATTGCTAACACCAATGTAATTTTAGGGGAAGAAACAAGTTAAAATAAGGATGTATCTTCATAATAAATGTATCCCATTGAAAATGACCTAAAAGGAATTGAAATGAGCATATGATGGCTGGATGGGTTAAAAGTCACATGACCAACATAGTTGCAGTTATTTCTTGCACTGGTAAAACATCGCAACCATCATATGAGAAATGAAAATCTGGAGCAAGGAAGATTATAAAATAAGCATCAATTATTCCCCCAAAAGTTAGTATTCCATAGGTTTAATTTCTATAGCTTGAAACCATTATATATAAATTGAACTTAGGATAGTCGCAATTCTCTTTAGAGATTAACATAAGTTTACCTCACTTTTGCCAATATCAAATATTAACGACCCCCGCGGGTCAGGGGTTGTAGAATTGGCCCGCCGTGCCTCGCTACGTGTCGTAAGAGGCGACTAAGTAGAGGCAACCTGTTTGCCGTGGGTTGCGACCCGTGTCGGAGGAGGAAAGGATCCTGGTAGTGGAGCAGAGGCTTTCCGATGCAATACACTACTTTGGCCTCTACTTCTTCTAGACGGGTGGTCAGGATGGGCCCGGTCTCGACAAATCGGCTGGTCACGCCGAGCCCTACGAGGTCTTTATTTACTCGCTCACTTTCTTTATCCTTCTCGTTGTATCTCTCTTGATAAGACCGTTGCCCCTACATTCTATCCTTTTAACTTTCCCTTTTCCAAGTCTTAGAAGACTTCCTAGAAGGCGGTGGCTCAACGGGTCAATCGGGAGGTAATTTTTCCGACTGAGTGTGTCTTACGGGATGAATCAGGAGGTGATTATACCTACTGAGTATAATATTTGTGTATCCCTGGCACTTGCAAAAGTGTCCCCTTGTTGGGCTCCTTGGTGGGCGGGGAGCACGGGTGCTGAATTTTAAACACATCAACATGGATATTTCCAAAACAATCAACTCAAACGTGCCAAAACCGGATCTGACTCAGATGACGAACCATGTAGTGTTGATTCATTTCCACGCTTCATGGTTATACAATCTAAAGACGATTCAAAACCGCTTGCCTCACTCTCTTCGTTTGTTATTGAAAAGACAATTACGGGATTGATTGGTACACCAAAAAGTGTTAAAAAGTTGAAATCGGGCTGCCTACTTGTTGAATGTGAGCGACGGGGTCAGACAGAGAATATCCGGAAAATAAAAACATTCTTCGATATTCTGGTGACCTCATTCGCTCACACAACACTCAATTCGTCCAAAGGCGTGATTCGATGTCGTGACTTGGCTGGAGTACGCGACAAAGATATCATTGAAGGGATGAAAAACGTATGTGTCACTGCATTTCGCAGAATACGAATTAAACGTAACAAGAATCTGCAGGACACCAACACATTTGTACTTATCTTCAACAAACCAACAGTACCCAGAGTGGTCAAAGTTGGCTTTATGCAAGTGAAGGTTGAGATTTACATACCTAACCCCCTTCGATGCTATAAATGTCAGAAATATGGTCATCACGAAGACCGATGCTCCAAAGGCCAAATATGTGGCCGATGGGGAGACCATTCTCATCAGGAATTGGAGTGTAGAGCAACTCCGCATTGTGTTAACTGTGGCAAAGGGCACCACGCCAATTCCAAGGATTGTGATAGCTGGAAACAGGAGAAGGAAATACAGAGGGTAAAGTACACATCTAACATTCCCTATCCAGAGGCCAGAAAGCTTGCACAGGCGGAAACATCCCTTCCTGGCCCATCCTTCTCCACTGTAGTGAAAAACAATCCCAAAGCAACGAAGGACTCCCAAACACAGACAGATCCACCCGAGTCAACATCAAGCTCAAATACCCCCATTACCAAGCACAAAAAACACGGCATCTACCCAAACAACTTTTAATAATACTCCATCACCAAAGAATAAAAGCAGGTCTCAAGGAAACAGGCAGCAAAAGGGGTCAGATGACCCCATCAAACTCTATAATAGGTTTGGAGACACTGAGAGCATGGATACAGAAGAAAACTGCTCCGTGTTCTCAAAGTAGCTGCAGACCTACCAACAAGAAAATGATCCCCGTACTCCCTCCAGAGAAATAACCACACAGATTGTCTCCGCGAAAAGTCTAACCTAGCTTCACAATCTCCACTTTAAACTTATAATGAATAACACCATCATACAATGGAACTGTCGAGGACTCAAAGCCAATTACAATGATATTCTTCTCCTTTTAAACGAATATGATCTTGCAATACTATAAATTCAGGAAACGTTTTTAAAAGATACGGATAACATCACACTTAAAAACTACTCCCTGTTTAACACCTACTTTCAGAATGTTGACAGGGTCTCAGGAGGAGTTTCTATTGCTGTGAACAATAGAACCCCTCAAAGCGTCATCCCTTTAAACACAAGTTTGCAAGCCATTTCCGTGAGTGTCACTCTACATTGAGTGATTACCTTTTGTTCTATTTACATACCAAACAGCAACCTACTACCAAATGAATTAGACACGCTTGTTCAACAACTCTCCGCGCCATTTGTTTTACTCGGTGATTTTAATGCCCATAACATTTTATGGGGATCAAACTACATAAGCGACAGGGGCAGAAAGGTTGAAGATTTCATTAGATTTCATTACTAGACACGACTTGTGTCTATATAACACCAAATCTCCGACGTACTTACACCCAGGAACGGGTACATACACGTGTATCGACTTGACAATTTGTTCTCCTTCGCTACTTTTGGATTAAAAAAAAAAAATTATAAAAAAATTGGAAAGTCGCTGACGACCGTCACAGCAGTGATCACTTTCCAATCTCCCTTGAAAATATTAAATCTACAATTGATTACGGAATTCCACAATGGAATTTAACGAAGGCCAACTGGACCAAATTTGAAACATTTTGAACAGCTAGGGTTAATAAGGATACCGTTCTAAACGACAGCGATCCTGTTCGTCATTTTACTTCTGTCTTAATTGAGATTGCAGAAGAATCCATTCCTAAGTCCTCACCGGACTGTAAAAGATCCCCAAAACCGTGGTTCACCAAACAATGTAAAGAAGCCATTAGACAACGCCGAGGAGCACTGAAAAAATTGAATAATCGTCCAACGCCCGAAAATTTAACTAAGTACTGTATAGTTCGGACCATAGCTCGCCGCACCATTAAAGAAAGTAAACGAGCATCATGGAAAAAATATGTTTCAACTTTAAATTCTCGTTCCTCTATAAAGAATGTTTGGGACATGATCCGCAAAATAAATGGAAAAGGAAAACAGAATTCTTTCTGACATCTGAAACTAAAAAACAAGAATTTCAACTCCAAACATAACATAGTTAATATACTTGCTCATAGTTTCTCTAAAAATTCCTCATCGTCTAATTATTCAGAACCTTTCCGAAGATTAAAAGCTCAAAAAGAGAAGACACGGCTGAAATTCACATCGAATAAGTCGGAAAGTTATAATCAACCGTTTTCATTGCTGGAGCTTATGGAATCTTTGAATAAGGCCCATGATACATCCGTTGGGCCTGACGATATGCATTACCAGTTTTTGAAACACCTTCCAGAACCATCATTAACAGTTCTTCTGGAAATCTTCAGTGATTTATGGATTACTGGTAATGTACCAAAATATGGAAAGAAGCAACAGTAATACCAATTCCCAAACCAGGCAAAGATAGCGCAGATCCTACCAACTACAGACCCATTTCACTATCTGCGTATGCAAAACTGTGGAACGAATAATCAATTCTCGGCTTGTATGGTATTTGGAAACGAACAATTTAATATCTCCTTTCCAAAGTGGCTTTCGTTATGGTCGTAGCACCAATGATCATCTGGTTAGACTGGAAACATTTATTCGCGACGCTTTTATCAGGAAGGAACATTTAGTTGCGGTTTTCTTTGACTTGGAAAAGGCATATGACACGACATGGAAGTACGGGATGCTAAATGACCTGCACGATCTGGGTCTAGAAGGCCATCTGCCCTCGTTCATATCAAACTTTCTCTCAGACAGAATTCAAGGTACGAGTGGGCTCCACCCTCTCTGATATGCACTAGCAAGAGATGGGTGTGCCCCAGGGCAGTATTTTATCTGTGACATTTGTCAACATCAAAATCAATAGGATCACCAATGTGTCTGGCTCCTGGTGTGGATCGCTCCTTATACGTTGATGACTTTCTAATATGTTATAGATCAAAGCACATGCATACAATTGAAAGACAACTACAGCAAAATATCAACAAGATTAAAACTTGGGTCAATACTAACGGTTTCAAATTCTCGAAATCACAAACAGTATGTATGCATTTCTGTCAGTTACGAAGACTTCATGATGAACCTAAACTCACGCTGGATGGAATACCTATTTCAGTTCTTGAGGAAACAAAGTTTTTAGGTATTAGTGTCGACAGATAATTGACTTTTATTCCACACCTGAAGAATTTGAAAGCTAAATGCTTGAAATCTCTAGATCTACTTAAAGTAGTAGCGCACACTGACTGGGGTGCTGATAGAAAAGTCATCCTCAGCTTATATAGAACGTTTATTCGCTCGAAACTAGACTATGGTTACGTTGTTCATGGTTGAGCTAGGAAGTCCTATTTGAAGATGCTTGACCCAATTCATCATCAAGGAATAAGACTCGCTCTAGGAGCATTTAAGACATCCCCGTGTGAAAGCCTACTCGTTGGAGCGATCGAACCACCTTTATCACAACGTAGAGAAATGCTTTCCGCACAGTATGCTCTCAAATTAAGACGGAACCCTCTGAATCCTGCTTTTTCGGTTGTTTTTGAACCCAAATACGAAACCTTATATGCAAATAAACCAAACGTCACACCTACCTTTGGCATTAGAATGTTACCATGCCTTGACAGTACCAAAACTGATCTTTCAAAAATTCAGAAACGTCCGTCTCCAAAACACCTCCCTGGCTACTTCAACAACCAAAAGTACTTTTTGCGTTACACGATGGTAAAAAAATCGGAGACAAACCCTTCCATCTTCCACAACTCATATCATGAACTTCTCACCCAATTTGAGGATTATACAAGAATATATACTGATGGCTGAAAAGATGAGGAAAAGGCTGCTGCAGCCTTCGTTAGTGGACAACACGCAACAAAAGTTCGCTTGCCATATGATACATCAATTTTGTTTCAGCCGAAATCAGAGAAATAGTCCTTGCTCTGTCTTATATTGAAAACAAACGTATTTTAAACAGCATCATCTTCTCCGACTCATTATCAGTACTTCAGTCACTACATCATAGAATACTGGAGAACCCATTATTAGCCAATATTCTCCTCATACATACTAAGCTGAGTACCCCCCTCAATATAGTATACTGTTGGTTACCGCGCCATATTGGCATTAAAGGTAATGACAAAGCAGACCGCGCTGCTAAAATGGCCCTATCACTAGAGCCATATGATTTTAAAATACCTTATACTGATGTTAAACGTAGTATCAAAGCATGTTTACGTCAGAAATGGCAGGCATCATGGAATGATGCCGTGAATAACGAACTTCATGCCATCAAGGGAACCCTCGGAGAACTGACTCCTTCTTACAGAGCCGTCCGTAGGGAGGAGGTAGTCATTGCAAGAATTCGAATTGGTCATATTTATTTAACCCACTCGCACATATTAAAAGGAGATGACCCACCATAGTTCATTTGTTGCAATGAACTGATTCAACGTTAAGCGCTTTATGTTAAAGTGTTTCGACCTCCAACCTACGCGTGATCAGTATTACAATGTTTATGACATTAGGGAGCTCTTTGATACAGTGATGTCCCGCTCGCTGAAGGAAAGTGAAGCGTCTCTCATAGCCTCTCCTTTCCAGGTGTTGCGGGACCACTGTCTGGCTTTGCTGGGCAGGACGTACTTGCATATGGCCTCTCCTACACTATTGTGTCCACAGCAGCACCTTCGTGTGGGGGCCCCCTGTTATCACATAGCCTGCTGTGTGGCGCGACCGAGTGCCCGGCGGTATAACTGGGTGGGCAGACTAGGCTCGTTAGCCTTGGCAGGCAGCCAGTCTAAGAGAAGGAAAACTCTGACTCCAAACCCGGGCAGATGGAGCTCGTTAGCCTTGTCAGGCAGTTCGTCTAGGAGATGGAAACACCAATTCGAAACCAACAATGTGCCATTGGATGATGGCTCCGCTGCCTTGTGGATATCTTCGGGAGAAGGAAAGGCTACGGGAGTAAAACCAGACAGAAAATCCGGAGTGGAGCCCCTAAGGCGGCTGGGTATCAACTACGACTTCCTTCCGGCAGCTCCTGCATCCAAACTGGTGCCAGATGTCATGCTCATCATTCCTTTGGACCCCACCAGCAAGGACAAGAGTGAGATCCTGACGTCTGGGCAGTCCAGGATCTCCATACTACACGCTCAGGCTTGCGCCCTGGGGAGGCCACTCCAGCCTCGCCCTTGAGCGAGGAAACAACACGGAAGCTGGCAGTCTACGGGTTATAAGTCCCACCCGATTGGCGTAGGGAAGGGGCGCCACGGGTCAGCTTCGACGGTGGGAGGGATCATCGAGTGCCACTGGCCGACTACCGCCCGCCTTAAGCCGGGCAGCCCCCAGTCAGTAAGGTGTTGGCCCGCCAACGTCTGCCTGCTTCAGTGGGTGCCTGGAGCTCAGTGTGTTGCTCAGCATGACAAGCAGACGGAAACTCCGCACCAGACAAAAAAAGAAACAAGAAACCATTAAAGAAGACTCCAGCTCTTCGATTCGCAAGCTGGAACGTGCGCACCATGCGCACAGGCATCTCTGACGACCTCAGGGAGGTGGACGACACCAGGAAGACGGCCATCATCGACAGAGAGCTCACCAGACTAAATGTCAGCATAGCTGCCCTCCAGGAAACCAGGTTTGCTTCCAGCGGTTCCCTCAGAGAGGAAAACTACACCTTCTTCTGGAAGGGCCGAGAACCTGAGGAGCCCCACCAGCACGGAGTTGGCTTTGCCATCAAAAACACCCTCCTGGCCTCGGTTGAGCCTCCCTCAGGGGGCACTGAACGTCTCTTGTCCATCCGCCTTGCCACTGCTGCAGGTCCTGTCAACATCCTCAGTGTCTATGCCCCCACCCTCACGTCTCCAGAAGACATAAAGGATCATTTCTATGGGCAGCTGGACGAACAGATCAAGGGATGCCCTAAGGACGAGTTACTATTCCTCCTCGGCGACTTTAATGCTAGAGTTGGTACTGACCACGAGTCATGGCCTACCTGCCTCGGACATCATGGCACTGGAAAGACCAACGAAAATGGTCAAAGACTGCTGGAGCTGTGCACCTATCATGACCTGTGCGTTACAAACACCTTCTTCAAGTGTAAGCCACAACACAAAGTGTCATGGAAACACCCCAGGTCTCATCGCTGGCACCAGCTTGACTTGGTCATCACCAATCGCTTTGCCCTGAACAGCATCCTCTCCACCAGAAGCTACCACAGTGCAAACTGCGACTCCGACCACGCCCTCGTGCTCAGCAGTGTGCGCCTACAGTCACGAAGACTACACCGCTCCAAACCAAAAGGTCGCCCTCGCATCAACAATGCGCAGATGTCTATCCCCTCCAAGGTGGAGGAGTATGTGTCCGCCCTGGATCAGGCTCTCCAGGACCTGCCAGAGCACGATGCCACAGCCAAGTGGAACGCCATGAAGGATGCCATCTATAGCACAGCCATGTCCACGTTTGGCAAGAAGGAACGGCCCAGCCAGGACTGGTTCAATGCACACTTTTCAAGGATGGAACCAGTAATCGAGGACAAACGAGAAGCCTTCATAGCTTACAAACAATGCCCCAATGAACGGACGCTTGCTGCCCTCAGAAGAGCCCGGAGCACCACCCAACGCATCGCTAGACAGTCCGCATACGAGTACTGGCAGCAATTGTGTGAAGGAATCCAGCGCAGTGCCGAGTCAGGAAACATCCAGGGCATGTACAATGGCATCAAGAAGGCCCTAGGCCCTACAGTGAAAGGGGTTGCCCTCCTGAAATCTCTGACGGGAGAGAAGATCACAGACCGCGATCAACAGATGAACAGATGGGTGGAGCACTACTCAGAGCTGTACTCCCGAGAAACTTCAGTCACCGATGTGGCCCTTAGCAACGTACAGGAACTTCCCACTATGGAGGAGCTCGACAAAGTGCCTACCTTAGAGGAGCTCAGCAAAGCCATCGACTCCCTCCCAAACGACAAAGCACCAGGTAGCGATAGCATCCCGCCAGAAGCTATCAAACGTGGGAAACCGACATTGCTACAGCCGCTGCATGAGCTACTCTGCCTCTGCTGGGAGGAAGGAGCAGTCCCCCAAGACATGCGCGACGCCACCATTGTGACCCTCTACAAAAACAAGGGCTGCCCCCCCCCCAAAAAAAAATCCGCAGCATGATAATCTCCTTCCATACCGATATGAAGGGTACAGTCCTGTATGATGGCTCCTCCTCAGACTTCTTCCCCATTAACAGCGGCGTGAAGCAGGGCTGCGTATTGGCACCAACCCTTTTCGGGATCTTCTTCTCCCTGCTCCTGTCCTACGCCTTCAACACATCCACTGATGGCGTATATCTGCACACCAGGTCCGACGGGAGGTTGTTCCACCTGGCACGACTGCGCTCGAAGACCAAAGTGAGGTCAGTACTCATCAGGGACATGCTCTTTGCTGACGACGCGGCTCTTGTGACCCACACCGAGGATGCCCTCCAGAGAGTGGGAGACCGTTTCACTGATGCCTGCAAGCAGTTCGGGCTCACCATCAGCCTAAAAAAGACAAACGTCAGTGCTCAAGATGTCACCACTGTCCCCTCCATCAGAATCGACGGCGCCACCCTGGAAGTAGTCAACAACTTTATTTACCTGGGGTCAACCATCAGCAACACTCTTTCGCTTGATCTGGAGCTGGAGAGAAGGCTTGGAAAGGCAAACACCATCATGGCCCGACTAACAAAGAGGGTGTGGGAAAACAACGCGCTGACAGTGCACACCAAGACTCAAGTCTACCAATCCTGCGTTCTGAGCACCCTCCTATATGGAAGTGAGACCTGGAGCACCTACATGAGGCAAGAGTGTCGACTCAACTCCTTCCATATACGGTGCCTACAACGCATCCTGAAAATCAGCTGGCAAGATCACGTCCCACACAGCGAGATCCTTCAGCGTGCAAGTATCCCAAGCATGTACTCCCTGCTGAGCAAACGCCGCCTTCGATGGCTGGGACACGTCCGACGCATGGAGGATGGGAGGCTGCCAAAGGACATCGTCTATGGTCAGCTGGCCACTGGAACCAGAAGAGTCGGCCGCCCCTCACTTCGCTTCAAGGATGTGTGCAAGAGGGACATGAAGGCATGCGGCATTTCACCAGACAGCTGGGAAGTGCAGGCCGAGGACCGAGGCACCTGGAGATTGACGGTCAGCAAGGGCATAGCAGTCGCTGATGGGAGGAGAGTCCAGCAGGCCGCAGAGAAACGTGAGAGAAAGAAGAGTGCAGCAGCAACCCAAGCAACTCAGATTTCCCAGTACGTCTGCACCAACTGCAATAGGGACTGTCGCTCGCGCATCGGCCTGCACAGCCACAACAGACGATGCCAAAACCCCAGAGGCAGACAACACTCCAAGGGCGCTACTCACATGGTCTCCCGAGACTGAGCTGCCAATGATGATGATGAGATAGATAGATAGATATGAAAAAGTGAATATGTCCTTCTGCTGGAAAATACATAGAAAAATTAAAATATATATCAGAAAATATCCATGTTTTATTATCCGCAATATTCATAACCGTGTTAAAATACCTTCTCATTTTACAGACTGAAAAGAGACTGAATCGGTACAACCATGAGCATTAAGTCTCACCCTAAAGGAGCAATTAGTGGTATAAAATACTATTGACTTCTTATAAAAAAAAAAATAAAAAAAAAAAAAAAACCAAATGTCTTCTTGTAAAGCTTGAGGTCACATGATGATTTATGCATTTCATACTCAACTTATAATCATAATTCATTGGATCTATTATTACATATTTATTCACACGTTGGTCCGGGGGTGCAAATTATGGTGGGAATGTATGGATGGTATGCGCCAAATAAAAAGAAGTTTCAGGCCTTAAAATCAATATAGAATTTAAGAATTCTGTATTTCCTCATCTCATTCTTAAGAAAATGTGAAGAAGTTGCTTCGATTCCGTCATATTGTGCGTACTAGTTTCTATTAATTCGCTCCATATATTTGAGCGTGTCCTGACAAGTTTCCGTCTAGACTGTGTAGCATCTACTGATGTACACCCAATAACAGAGCGAAATCTCTGGGATTTATTGGTTGCGTTGGGCCTAAGCTACACTCTCATGGTGGGCAATACACTTAATTGATTTACGGCCCATGTTCATTCCACCTACACAAGTTCATGTAAGGATATTGATTTAAGTCACAAACTGACCAGGTATAATCCACCCTTTTAAGTGGTGTAGAAAAGAATACCTTGAGACTAACGATGTCACAGGCATAGTTCAGTAAATTACACTCAACAGCACCCTCCTCCAGCATGAGTGAAATAAGGTCAATACACATTAGACGAAACATTGAAATTTCATGTAGATAGTCACATACGAAACCACAACGTTAATGTTAAGGATAAGGCTTAGAGTGCATGCTTCTGTATTAATGCTCAGCAAAGAGAAGGAGAAACTTTGATTGATCAGACCTTTATAGACTGGTACATACAGTCCTAGTAGGTGGCAGTTTTACCGGTTACATCTTGCAACTGTTCCAAACCATGATGAATCCCGCAGCAAATCTAATCTTCACCTGAAAGGGAAAATTGTTTTAATACGAGAAATAAATTTGATTCAATATGCCGTCTTCATTATTATTCTCTAAAAAAGTAACACTGACTGCAGATGGATGAAGTTGCTGAAATGCGATATGAATGGTACATGAATAATGGTGTATTGCATTTCCACTCTAAAAGGAAACGACGCTGTGTACACCAAATAACCTCATTTAACCTATGACCGAGAGATGTGTTATTAATTTTATCCGCTAAACTACCTCTGCATGCATAATACAACTAGATTGTCGGCCAATGTATTTAGAGAATTTATGTTAACACCTTTAAAGTGAGGTAAAATACCCATAGAAATGATTTGAGAGAACACTGCGTGAAAATAGATGCAGTTTGTTATAACAAATACACATGCTCTTATAACATTAACGGAAATGAGTGATCCATAGGGATACTCTATGTACCAGTATCCTTGGTTAGTTATAATTTTGCAAGAGCAGAGCATACTATTTTGAAATAAGATTTATTACAGATATGTAAAACATATTTCATCATTAGGAATTTCTTGGATTTGCTCTGCTTTTTTCTGGATTGCCCAAGAACGCTGGGCTCAGGCAAAACATATTACGTATCTATTTCCATAAAATTGACGTCCGATTTGAACACTTACGATCTCTGTCAAGCGAACACTTCCGAATATTGTGAGTTTATTTCATGAACAGACTTAAGACCTATTTGAATATCTTTCCTCAGGGCCGGATTTAGACATAGTGAGGTCCTAGCCTATGGGAAACTGTAGAGGCCCTATTTGGTAAGTTTTAACAGAGAATAAGGCTGTAAAAAAAAACACTGAAATTTTGAGAGGCCCCTTCAGACTGTGAGGCCTTAAACTGTAGCTTGTTTAGCTTATGCCTAAATCCGACCCTGTCTTTTCTGCTCGTTTGCGTGAACTAGCATCGGATCTAATACTCACATGTGTACCGTGTGAACGGATTACTTAGAAAAATATGCATTACAGTTCGTGAAGATCTCTACTAGAAAAGTATGAAAGTTGGTCTTCCTTACTTTGATTTTGTCGAGCATATTAAGCGATCCGTGGTGTTTTAAATTTGCAACATGTGCATTATAGCTGCAACTTGAGCTTTATGTACAAATTCGATATTTAATGGTACTGTTGTTGGAAAAATTATTTTTGCGTGATGTGATACGTATTGTCACCGAATGGTCCCCAGTTAGGTTAATCTTTGTCTTATATGTTCATGTATAATTCTATCGGACTGTAAATCTTTACTTAGCCTATTTGACTTGCCTTTCGTTTTCATTGATCAACGATGATGTATCTCCTTTATGGTTTAACTATCATGGTCATAAAAGGGATGTTGTATTAAGCATTGACACAAAACGCATTAGATTTGCCTTATTGTGTACGTCTTGCTTATGGACCATACCCTAAACCCAACTGAAGGGGTACGTTTGATGTTCTTTAGTTCTATTATATATGTTTAAATGTCGAGTGAATCCATTTTGTTGGTTGATTTATGATCTTAAAGACTGGCGTTATGTCAGACAATTTTTTAGAAAATGCGTCATGCTGTTTGCTTATAAAAACATTTTCTGTTTGAGGTACAAGCGTATTTATTTTTGTTGTCATAGTAGTATAAACTTGCATTTTGTATATAATAAATAGTGAAAATAGTTTTGATATTATGTACTCCAATATAATGATTTTTATCGTGGATAAATTGCAATGAGAATTTTTAATTTTTGTCTTGTTTTTCTTTTCTTTGCGTGTGTGTGTGCGTGTGTCATTTGGATGTTTAACGTAGCTTTAAAAATGTTTCAGTCATATCGCCACGATGTCTGCAGTGTGGCAGTTTATAATGATGTCTAGCACTGGGGCATCATGCTGTAGACATGTAGCATGATGTCCCACCCAGTCACATTATCCTGACACCAGGCCGACCAGTCCTAACATTAACTTCTTAATGCTGAGCGCCAAGCGAGGCAGCTGTTAGTACCATTTTTACAAGTCTTTGGTATGACTCAGCCAGGGATCGAACCCACGACCTCCCGCATCCAGAGCGGACGCTCTAATCACTAGGCCATCTGAGCGGTCTTTTCTTTGTATATAAATTTGTGGGATTGACATAAGGCCCTAATATCTTAACTAATCTTATCCCACTCCAACCGTTTATGACATGTGCGATTAAAAATGTAATTATAATACACAATAATTGTCATTCGTCTTTATATGTCGTTAAATTGAGCAATTTAGGTTAGGCATTGCATTGAAATGTCAAGAATATTCCTGAATAGTGGAAACACAAGTATGTGAATAAAACTATGCCCATTTTGACTCATCACGAATTCTAAGCAATGTGTTTATAATTTTAATTTTTTCTTATAAAAACTGTATATTTATCATTGACGGTGATATACCGAATCAGGGAGTAATATATCTTTGTAACATATCGAACTTACTAAAAAAAACTATTATTTGTTACGAAACTTTACACCGATATTAAGATTTTTAAAGATTTGAACAGGCTCGACTTTGAGTACCGTTTACTCATACAAATACCCTCTTTGTAGGAAATGATACATAAACAAATACTGTGAATATTTAGCTGCCAAAAAATAATAAAACAATAAACATATAAAATGCATGCCTAACAATACAAAGTGACATGTTCAATTTGAGAAATATTCGACATAGGCAAAATATCGTTATTTGATAATAATATAAATGTGATGACTTTCAAGCAATATATTTAATATATGGCGTGCAAAACCTCTTATCGATTGTCATGATGTTACATGTAGCCATTTTCAAAAATTAACACAAAAGAGTATTGAAAGCCGTTATATGATAAACGTTAGGACCATTATCAGATCGAATAAACTTTATGAAATTGACACAAAATTATCAAAGTAATACATTTTTATGGAGACATTGAAGGCTATTATTTAATATCGTCGTGCAGACCCGCATATTAAAACAAATGCTTTCTCCTGGAATATTGATTATATATGACTGACATCAATTCCGTTAAATTCAAAAACATTTTATCATACGAATGCGAGATTTTCCGAAGTGATGTATTGACGTCACGCAAATAACGTTAATGAGATAGAATTACTTCCAGCTTTCGATGTTACAGGATTAAAAGCCAACATTATATTGTGATATGTCTGAAAAAGGAAAATGTAGCTCGTGCTGTTGTTTAGCACGATATTAAAGGTCTATTAGAGTGTAATACACACTATATATCAGAATGTTCATTTTTCGCTAATAACTCAGAAATGTGCATTAAATATACATATTTTAACTCAGAGAGAAGAAAATGAAGATAATGTGTGCATTTATCGATGTTTTACGGAAAACGCTCCTGAAATAGTTGTATACTTCCGGTGATAATAAGATTCCCGGAAGTGACATACTGTCGGGAAGTCCCTCAAGTTTAGTGTATGTGGTGATGATGGCTGAATCTAGTGGTGATTCTAGCGAATTTATGGCAAATTTGTCTTGCTCATTTTCGTCGTGTGAGGAAGGTGAACTCCTAGAAGATGGCGAACGTAATGACTCTTAATAATTTTTTGTTGCGATATATGATTTTGAATATGTGCTACAAAAAAGACTGTGTTAGCTTTGCTTTGATTAAAATCTTTCAAGTTCGAGTTTCTTTGCTTTAGTTAGTTTCTCCCTTCTGTGTGAGTATGTACGTGGGCGGGAAGGAGGGGCCAGAAATATTAAGGGGGGGGGGCTGTATACCTAGTGATATGTTCACTGTCCAACTTTAATATAACTTTAAACATGCAACTGTTTTATTACTATATGTGCTTGTATACGAGTTTTATCAAATGGTATCATTCAGGGTAGAAAATTGCAATATATACATACCCTTGGCTACATGTCACACATCATAATAGTGTGTGGCTCTCATATTCTTTCTGATCCATTTCTGTATCTGAACATGCCTGTCTGTAATAATAGTGTCCACCTCCATACTGTGGTTCTGTAGCTTTTATGGCTCTAGAAAGTCTCTCTTTCTCAATGTGATAACTACTCTTCACTTCATTGTTCTGAAGAAGAGAAAAAAATGTATTGAGAAAAATTGAAATTACTTCTATTTCTTGAAATGTGACGTCACCTGCACATAGCTTAAATGTGTTTACCAACATTTCTCAAAATTCTCATTCAGTACCTCTATATATATATAATTAGAGCAGCTTTAGAAGGTAAAATCTTTACACGGACAGCATTAAAGTATTTTAAAAAATTCCTTTTAACTATGGTTCTGTACATATTGTGAATAATAATGCTATACTCTCCACATTGAACGGACATTAGTATTCACTCTCACAAGCAATGGGTTGTGGGTTTGACTCTGACCTAGACCGTCATCCATTGACACAGTGGTGTATACTCTGGCAAACAAGGTAAGTTACTCCCAGTGCCTCAACACGAAGGGTTAATTAGCCTTTACAATTAAACACAATCAATACATCAACTATTCACAACATTTTAGCTTTAGCAGAAAACCTGTTTTGTCATTATTATTCTTGTTGAACAGGCATGAAATAAGCATGGGCATGCACATGAATTTTTTTTGGGAGGGGGATAATAATGGGGGAGTGGGCAAAACCAAAATCCAAGGAACACACACACACACACACACACACACACACACACACACACACACACTCGTCATGGTAAAGCAGGATTTATTTTGGGTGGTAGGGGTGGGGATATTATGATTCACAAACACCCCAACACCCCCACTAAAATCACCCTCTCCCATTGATCGTTCTTTTCGCTAGGTATATTTGTGGCGAGGGGTAGGGGCTGACAACTAATAATATAGCAAGATAAAGATGGATAAATATTTTACCCTCGCTAGCTCTCGCTTCTGTGTAAGCTTCTCTCAGTATACATGTTGTTAGTCCTGCCGAACCCCTTGGTTTTTGTTGATCTGATGTTCACGGACTCAGTTATCTGGCGAGAAATCACGCTTGGTACTGCATTTGGCAGGTGTCGTCTCATGATCGTAATACCATGTGACTCTTTAATTTTATAGACTGTATCGAAATCGTCGTCTCTCAAATGGTCACTGCAGACTATCTCGCCTGTCACTGGTCGAATAACGCACGGTACCAGCTACTGAATGCAAACTAACAACGAAAGTAGAAATTCGCCGTTCCCTACAGCACGTCACTTCCGCTTTACCTTACGGAAATTGCCGAACGCGAAATCGGCTAGGAGCGTACTGCCTGGTGCGATAAAAAAAAACGATGTTTTGTAGACATTATTTTCATTAATGATGAGGTATTTGACATAATACCTTTAAAAATCACATCTATAAGATTAAATTTATCACATAAACCAAAGTTGTTTGAGTATACTAGTAGACCTTTAAATGTCACTGGAGCAAGTTAGTGCGTTGGATCAGCTGTTAGCGTCAAGGACTTGCAGCAGAAATCGTTCCAATGTCACAGTTTTCAGTGTTTTGTATTATTAAAGTCGATGTTGCACTTGAAAGCTTGTCATATACCTACCGTCGGCCACTGCTCGATTACTCTGCTTGTTTTGATAAACAACTTCATTAAGCAGGTAAAAGTATGATACTGTATAACACTGCGAACACACATTAATTGCTTGTTTGGTTTACTTCAAACCATTCATTGCGTACCATATCAGCTCTGTTCGCTTGAACCTAACCTTCATTATGTCATTATTTTATTCCTTGTACTGCAGAGGTTAGTCGTTAAGAAAGTCTGTGTGATTCTAATTGTTATCCTGATTATATTTTTCTTTACTTCTACTCAATATTCGCTCATTTGAGCGAGCTTGAATACCACAAATGCTGGTCTTAAACGTTTACATAATTGCACAAGACATGGAAATTATTCCATGTAAAGTGGAATCATTGCACTTTCAGACACGGACAAACATTTCACGGGTGTATACCCACACAACTGTTTATTAATCTTCGCCTTGAACTGTCCTGCATAGAGGACAATCTACCGACCCATGTCATGTATATTTTGTGCAGCAAAGACAGTACACGTGCTATGTCAAAGGAGATAGTTTATCAGAACTGTTAAGTCTGCAAAACATCCGTTCTCTTCCTCATCACCAATATTTACTGTATTCACATGCATTGATTTATTGATACAAAACATAAGACGCACGTACATTTCATAAGTTTAGCTATGAATGCTCTCTCTCTCTCTCTCTCTCTCTCTCTCTCTCTCTCTCTCTCTCGTCTTTGAAATAACCTCTCCAAGAATTGCAGATGCAGCATGTGCTACGTACCGTATTTACCCATGGCATGACGTCATTTCTCTGCTGAGGTCAGGTCAGAATGTTTATAGAAGTGGATATATATATATATATATATATACATACGAAAGAGCCTTTCAAATAAACGATGATAACTTCCAAAGTGTCTTAGCTAGTTACTATGCCCACAGCACTGCAATGACAAATTTGAAGGTATGTTAAAACGAATGAAGTTTGATAAAACTTGTAGGAAGTAGCTAGTCAATCGCCTGTATTAAATCGACTATATCAATGTTGTTAGAATATGTTACCGTAGATTTTTATACGACCATGTGACCGATAATTTGTGACCATAATTTGTTGTCCTCTTTTGAATTGTATAAAGGCTGCAATTTTATTGCTCCTGTTGCAAGCATGTTATGTGCAAAATGGGAGGTCGAAGGAACGGGAACGAAGGATCAACTGCCATATTGTTCTATTTCAGTGTCCTTCAACACTAGCCAGATGCTGCGGCTTGAGAGATTAATTTAGTTTTGAAAATGTTGCTCATCACAACAGTCCCTTGGAAACATTGTGATATTATCAGGG
>JAECUM010037750.1:0-35358 GCA_016617855.1 Megalonaias nervosa
AAAAAAAAAAAAAAGAAAAACAAAACAAAGAACCCAACAAAAACACAAAAACGTTGAAATGACATATGTGTTGCTGGCTTCGACTTGACTGATGATAAACAAATTGTTATTGACCTACAAAGGGAGGAGCTTTATGTTCTTACTAATGTAAAGCGGTGTAACCGTAAATTAAATCACGTCTCCATCATTATTTCTGTAATCGGTGTAACCGTAAATTAAATCCCGTCTACATCGTTATTTCCGTAATACGAGTAATAGAATGCTTTTGCCAGGTTCTGGAAAATAGTGTTGTTTTTCACTGATTCCGTCACAGTAAACGTTAAACTCATTAAGCAGCTGTTGCGAACCACATTCATGCATGTAACATCTGCATGGAAATTTCCTACTCTTTTACTTATGATACACATTTAGTGGAAAATATTTTATTCTCACGTAATGATACCGTGTCTCTGAATCGTGCAACAATAACGAATCAATCTTGTACCGCGCGCTTCTCACCGTGGATAGTCGAATCAGCTGCAAGCCTTTATTTCAATCAAACACATTAACATCGTTTTCAGGGTTCAATCATTCAAACTGACTGATGTGGGTAACTTGTACAGTAAATTCTCTGTTAAGAAAATTAAGCTGGTCCAGATATTGTTTGTATTTTCTCGGTTGGTCTTTATTATTTCTCACTGGATGCAACGCTGTTAAAAGTGCCCACTCAAACATCGATAGTCATCATTTTTCACAATGATTACTGCTCGTTGCTGAATACACGCTGGCATTTTGATATAATTTGACCCGCGAAAAGGCTTTAACGGGAAATATGCAGTTGAACATCCACGCGGCTATCCACAGTCCATCCTAATCATGCATTGGTGAATTTTTCCCACGTCTCAAAAGATTCTTTGCAAAAACTTTGTCGATTTCCTCGTTAATGATTTCAGCGTCTTGCGATTTAATATCACAAGAGCAACGCTACGAAGCTATGGACTAGTATTTTTTAACGCGTCATCTTTGTCACTGTTAAGCTGCCAAATCAAATACACACAAAGAGCATTCTCCATCTTAACATAGGAGGTGCCCGTGCGTTGTTACTTTGATATAATTCCGGGACGCATCCGCGAAAGAAGATTCACCGTATCTTTGCTTAGCTCGTATTCGATCGAGATAATTGTTCTATAATCGTGTAAATCACCTCGACGTTTATGTAACTCAAACTTGGGAACTTGCAATTGTCGTGCTTTTGCGGAATGCTCAGTGGCGATAACAGCTACTATACGGCGGCGACGCTCCTGTTCATCACCAGCCACCTGTGGTAGGACTCTTGATATAAAGTTGCGTTGCCATTTGAAGAGATTGCTTCTCGGTCAACCGTGGCACCTCTGGAGAAAGTTTAACATTACAAGTATGTCGGCTTTTCGCATCACTCATTTGCTTGAACTCGTACTGTTTATTCTTTACCGGGATCAGAAACTGCAGTCGCTTCATTCCTGGTATTATTTCATTGACTTCTGTATCTTTTTCCTCAAAAGAGTTAAATTGTAGAGTGTTTCTACAATTATAGGTTAGGTGAGTCTTCGCCTGCGAACGCGATAATACTCGCAAATAGATCCACATGGACGGCAAAGCTGATAACGCGACTTAACTCCAATTTCACATTAAGACATGGTTGAGCATCGAGACCAACTTGTAACGCAAGCGCAATTTACAATATTCGTAATGGCATGTTCTGCGTTAATATTTTCCTAGGCATACACATTTTCAGTGATTCGTCCTAATGCCATTGAACTTTTTTTTTATATAAAAATATGTGAAAAGTTTATCTAATTGGGTAACAATACAATTGGGTAACAATACAGTGGAAATCTGAAATTCTGTACGGCGGACGTAATAAATAAACAGGCTAGCAATCTGTATAATCAGCAACAATCAACAAACTCGTGTAAAATGTTCCTTAAATCAATGTGTACGTGTATGTGGACATGCTTATGGACGATTATGTATTTGTATTTGTCTTTGTCACGCCGACGGAGTTTATTTTACAATCTTACAGACGTGTATAGTAGTATGATAATAATAGTTTTGTTCTGTTACTGATCACGGTTAAAGTCTTCTGTCCCACATGACTCTCCGCTAGTATATGTTTAGCGGGTTCACGCACAGGCTCGCATACGTGCGCAAGTGATTTGAGGACAAAGACATGGGGTATTGGGGTAGAAGGTTTCTAAAATCAAAAGTTGGACGATCTGTAGGAAAAGAAACGACAAAACTTCGCACAGAATTCACGAAAATAAGACCAATAAAGCTGAACAGTGTACAGCATATAGGCAAATTCACATTTCTGTACCTGTAAACAGACACAGGCGCATTGGTTCCGATACTGTGAAGGAGTTTTATCTTTTATATGATTCGTACACTGATGAGAAACACAGAGCTCTGTTTTGTGTTGGGTCATTCTTTGATCTGAGTACTAATATTTGGGACATGTATAGCTCATATTCGAGTATAAATAGTTAAAATAGTACTATTGGTTTTTCATCGAATGTAAAAGTCATATTTTGGCAGTAAAGCCAAGTTTTCGAATTTCACAGAGATCCATTGACCAAGAATAAACACAATGTGAAGTGTCCGGGGTTTTGCAGGATAGCCAACATTACATCTAATCGTTCATCTGTGCTTGCAAAAGTGTCTAATCTTTCTTTACGGCAAAGGAATCTGATTTGTTTGCGCTTATTTGGTCTGATAAATCATCCTCCCCCTCCCCCCCCCCACACCAGGGCCATAGAAAGCGATCAAGGGCCCTGTGGTAAGAAACATCTGGGCCTCTCCTAGTTCTTGATCAAACAAAATGTTTCTTTGATAAAATTAAAAAGTGTTGTTCGCCAAGGGCCCCCTGTCGGGCCTTAGCCCCTGGGATATATCTCCCGTTGCCCCCTCCCCCTCTTGTAGCCCCTGCCCCCCCCCTCTCCGACCGAATTACCCAAACCACCCATCAGCATCGGTACTGGGATGTGCAGGGCCCAAGGCAGCAAGGAGTGACCGGGGCCCCAAGCGAAAAAATCTATTCAATCTCACCACAGTAAAAAAAAATATATAGTCAGCAGCGCGGGGTCCCTGAAAGCTAAGAGCCTCCGCATAAAAAATGTATAGCCAGCAACGCGCACAGGGGTTCGTTACAAGAAAATTAGGAGTATCCGTCCATGAATCAAGGGATGGGGGGGGGGGTCTAACCTGTAGGGTAAAGTCAGACCCTCCATTCCTTACTTCATGGACGGATACTCCTAATTTTCTTTGTAACGAACCACTGTGGCGACGCGGGACCCCTGAAAGCGCGGTGCCCAAGACGGATGCCTCGTTCGCCTTGCCCTAGGGCCGGGCCTTGGGGTGTTGGGTCATAAACAATTGCCTATGAAATGTTGTAATTTGCTGCCACTGTGCGACATAGGGTAGCTGCTTAATAGCGGGCCTAGCAAACTTACACGAATTTACATCGATCCACACCTACAGAAAAACCCGGGCCGGACCAGGTCAAGTGCTGGAGGTGGGGTTGGTTCCAAAATTTCAAAAAGAGTCCAGCAGCAGGGAGGGCTAATCCTACAACTTTTTTAGGAGGGTTATTTTTGAAAAATAAAGCTTCCTACAAAAATGAAAATACAAGGTCAATAGCGTCAAACCGAAGCCTTTAACCGACCGAGACTTCTCTAATTGGGTTAGCTCATTTTGTTATTGACGCTTTTGACATCTGTATTTTCGTTTTGTATGCGGACTGGTTTACCCGTCGGGCACTCACACTTTGTCGTCGCCCTCCCTGCTGCTGTGTCTCTTAACCAAAAATGTTATCGAGACCTATACGATATCGCGACCGAGGATCATGTAAATTTATCGTGATAAATCCGTGTGGGTAGCTTGCGCTTTTGAAAAGAAGTTTCTGAATTTAATAATACCCATGTCTCCTGAACACCAAGTCTCGTGGGTGTTTCTTAGTGTGTGAGTATCGACTCCGCTAAATACAACTAAAATATTGCAGATATCTCTGATCACTATAGGTATTTGTGTATATCGCTGAGTAACATATATAACATCAGTATTTTTGTGTCTGCATCAGGAAAATATCCGAGGTGGATTTGATTGTTTGTCCAACATCACATCATCGTATCCTACGAGATTATTAATAAATCCATCGAGATCATCTACAGATGGGGCTTCATCAATATCGGTGATAAAATCAATAATATCATTACAGTCTTCATTCGATAACTTCGCTTCTTCATTAAAATCTTTAAGCACGTAGTAGCATCGCTGATCATCTACAGATGGTGCCACTAAATACAACTTATCCCACTTGAGCCATCTCATTATCAGATTAAGCAACAACTGCGTCTTACCAGACTCAGATGGACCTATGCTAATTACTCTGATAGAATTTGGTAACGCTGTATGATGCTTGATTGGCTCTTGCTTTCGTGTCGCGGAGAAGTCAATGATATCCATGTTGTAGAAATATAAAAAAAATAAATAATATGAGTTTATATTGCGTTCGATGCAGAGCAGCCACCCCCACCAGTGGATTAACAACAACAATAACAAAAGAGAAAAAGCGTGCGCTTACAGGCAAGCGTGTAAAATGTGGTACAAGCAAATACAGATTTATTTCGTCTCGTACGAAGACAGGTGGTGATATCGCTGCTTCACTGGGAAAATTATCAGGGACTCCATGGGCAAAATACCCAGGAGAAAAACATCTTTCTGGATACAATTATTGTGGTCCTGGAACCCAACTTGATATCCGACTTGACGAACGAGACCAACCAAGACCTAGAGAGTATCCAATAAATGCGATTGATCAAGCGTGCCACATTCGTGATGTCGCGTATAAAAATCCAGATTTGCAACAACGACATATTGCAGATGTGAAGTTGATACACACGTTAAAATCTGTAAAAAATAAATCTCTCAGAGATAATCACTAGCTAATTGGCTGGAAAGATCTGCGATGAAAGGTAAACTAGTGCTAGGAGTTGGTAATTAATCATAGATAACTATTATAATGGAATCGATTTATTATAGCCCAAGATGATATTGGAGAGGTAGAGCAGCGATTAGTAAACTTGCTGATTTAGCAAATGTCACACGTTCTGTTGCTGCAAATTGGTTAGCACGACAGGCAATATAGCAAATTTATCTACTACCACCTAAAAAAATTCAGTACGCATTTTGATGTCAGCTCTCCCAATGAAGTTCATCAGGCAGATATTTTGTTTTAACCTCATGATACTATTAAAACACGTGGACGTCAATCACGCACATACAAATACGCGTTAGCTGTCGTTGACGTTGCAAGCTGATATAAAGAAGCAGAACCAGTATCAACAAAAACAGCAACTGAAGTTGCATCTGCTTTTGAAAGAATTTGTAAACGAGGACCCTTGCGATGGTTACAGTTGCTACAAGCTGATCCTGGCAAAGAATTTCTTGGTGTAGTATCATCTCTGATGAAACAACATAACGTCTAAATCAGACGAGGACACACAGCAATTTATCGCGATCAGGCAATCGTTGAACGATTTAATCGAACACTTGCTGAGCGATTGTTTGGATATCAGTATGCGCAGGAAATATCCATAAATAAAGTTCAGAAAAACAAAAGATCTCGTGAATGGGTTGCAAGACTACCAAGTGTAATAGCTGCGTTAAATAATGAAATTACTCGTGCAACTTCTATGAAACCCATCAGCGCGATCACAAAAATTATACCAATACAACAACATGACTCTTTTTCAAAACAACCAGTACTAGGTAATGTGACTCTAAGATATTTATATGAACCTGGTGAACGTGAAGTGGGTAAAAAAGAGCAACTGATCCTATCTGGAGTGTGACCACACATAACATTTCCAGTGTGGTAAGATCCACGGGTAGTCCTGGAATCTACAGATTAGGTTCAACTGCTCCTCAACGTGGATTTCTACGTGAACAATTGCAAGTAATTCCTCGAAATACACGATTACCAAATCCTTCACTACAGTGAAAGCAGGACACCAACGCCCCTACTACGATTACACACAAGACAGGTCAACATCACATTTTCGCGTGTATGACCAAGACTACTATTAATTCTATCCACGGTAAACTGTCTTGGATTATTATTCGAATACTGCCACAACATTACTGTGTTACAGCTCGCACAATGATTATTTTGTTGTTGTTTCAGCATCATAATAAATTGAATATCAAGATCAAAGTCACGTTTATTTTTTTTTTGGTCAGATCGCTGATAACCAGCTAATTTTTCCTTTAATATATCATCGCAATTGATAGCAATGGTTTATTGAGTCATTGCGTAGTCCATGATAACCCTTCGTAGCTGAGACATTCTTCTAACTCTCGATACTGCTAGATAAACTAAGTTTGATCATTCGATCGGATCACAACATTCCAGATATTTGTATCAGAAATAGTTAATCCTTGTGACGAATGAATTGTTATAGCATATCCTAAAGTCCACGGAGACTATACAAGTTTTGACATCTGTTTATTTTTAAAATATATTTCCTTAGATTCATCATCGGCAGATTCTGAATAACTAAGTATCTTTTCTCGCTTTATTCTCCATTCGCCCTATGATGCATCAGCGACAATATGTAATTGTTTTAGCAATCCTGCGTATATTTTAATTGATATAAAATGAATATGTTGCGACTCTAACTGCGGTAACAGGAAACCTATTTATCATCGATAATAAATTTATCGAAACGTACGCGAGATTCGAAGATCTTAAATGAGTAAGCTGTGGTGAGTCAATATCAGTGTAACTCACAAATGTACCTAATTTAGTTCCGTCCGATAAATTAGCATTACTTCGACTAACAAATGTGCTTCTCTCCGTTGTATCAGCAATTATAAAATCGAGTTCAGTATCGTCTATAATTAATCTTGTACAATGTCGTTTATGATCATCTGATCCTCCATGAGTAAAGTTACAAATGATTTTTCTGCCAAGATCTTCTGCAAGTCTATTTTCGAGATCGGTATTGTCCGGATTTTCAGCAGGAGAATATTTCTTCTGTTGTGGCAACCAAACTTGTTTCTTTTGACGATATGATATAATTGCTTCGCTTACAACCAACGATATCAATATTTTTATATCAAGCATATATCGTAATAAAATTATTGGAGCCCAGCCGCGTTCGCTAAAATGTTTTCCAACCCAAACAGCGACAACAGGATGAAGGTTTTTCGGTGCAAATTTGAATTACTCAATGCATGCAAGTCCAGTAAGGTGTGTGTGACTTAGATTTTTAACGTAGCTTTAAAAAATTTTCAGTCATATCGCTACGATGTCTGCAGTGTGACAGTTTATAGTGATATCTAGCACTGGGGCATCATGCCGCAGACATGTAGCATGATGTCCCACCCAGTCACATTATCCTGACACCAGGTCGACCAGTCCTAACACTAACCTCTTAATGCTGAACGTCAAGCGAGGCAGCTGTTAGTGTCATTTTTTAAAGTCTTTGGTATGACTCGGCCGGGGTTCCAACCCGCGACCTCCCGCATCCGAGGCGGACGCTCTAACCACTAGGCCACGGGAGCGATTAATCCAGTAAGGTCAAAATCTGGTAAGGGTCCATTTATCGCAACTCTGGTCATCTCGTGTGTTGGAAGTCCAAATCGCTTAAATGCTCAGAACACTCACCCACTCCAAGAAAACTTCAAAATAACATGCAGCCATATCAACCGAGATAATATCTTTATAATCGTATTTAGTATTCCATAATCAGCCGTGTCCGTATTCGATATAACTGCGTTGAACATCTTCAAGAAATTCCAATCGTGTTGGTTTCCATGAATTTTCCTTCCCAGCAGCGTGGACAGCAACTGACGGAACGGTAAAACAATTACTGAGTAATCGTTCGTAACATCGGTATCGTTCGTGTATTTCAACGCAAGATTTTTCATTTCGTCGTGGAGAAATTCTCTAAGATAAATATCTCCATTAGGCCTTACAAGCTGATCATAATTCACAGATTCTGAACTTTGAAAAAACCACACAGATACAGGGTCACTCTTACTGATATTTCTGATAAAATCAAACATATCACCGTTATAGAATTTAACAGTTCGATTTCGTGGAAATATTGCTATGTTGGAAGTCCACGCGTGTGCGTAATGATCAATAATCTCTATCGAAGCTCCATTTTTTGTATTTCGATTCGTACAAAATCTCTCCGGTTAGTGTCTTCACCCTTATTGGAAATCTTAATTTTTTGCCAGTTCAGCAACATCTTTGATACATGCTCCGGTATCTTTAACTGTTTCTGTCCACTCATTTATTTTTTAAAGTCTTAGATCCGTTAAACCGTCTCCACGTATCGCGTTTGCGAAGTGTTCTGTAACTCGTTCAGCTACACAATTTAAGCAAGAAATTTTCATCTGTAGGAGGTCATCTGCATTAGGTTTATCATTCAGCGGATATATCGCATAAACAACTGCCGTCACAGGATATTCTCGTTCATAATAAGGTCTATCAATTCGAGTCAGTATATTCCTGGTTTTTAATTTTTATTTAACGTGACAATATTTCCAGTGTGGATCACGTTTGTCACGGATAATCCATATGTCGTCTACCGCGGCGGTATCTACGGCTGTGATAAATATTATTCTAAAAATATATATTCGTGCAACGTCGAGATAATCAAGAGTTGTAGCTACTCGCTTGTCATTCATTGTAGCATCGACGTCTTGTATAATTCTATATGCTGACCATACATGACCCGCGCCATCGTAGCGAAATTCTCTCTTGGCTTCACGGATACGATTGATTAAAGTTTTATTTGTTAAATCAACCAAAGCTCGCCTTGGTAATTCAGGGTTATTCTGTCAAGATCAAATCTGGCTTTAGAGGGCTTAATCGCAGATAATCTCGCAAATTCCTCCATATTATAATTAAAGCAAATATATATTTAAATTGAAGATTATATATATATATATATATATATATATATATATATATATATATATATATATATATATATATATATATATATATATATATATATATATATATATATATAATGATTCAATCAAAGAATATATGCAATTGGTTGATGATTGGCTCTTCAGTTCCTTGTTATAGGGCTTGCGTAAATGAAATCTGTGGATATCACATGCATAGTGTGCGTTTAAAGAGTCTAGGACCAAAACTATGTTTGAAGTGTGGTGTTGGTGTTAGAGGAGAAACGCAGCTGTGTGTAATATGCGGTGGTAAGAAATGTAGAGAACTGAAACGATTGTGCGATAACAAAAATAATGCCGGCAACGACGTTGCTGGTATAAAAAACATCGAAGACTATCTCGCCCGATTTTCACACCAAGAATAAATAATAATTTAGACAAAATAATATTATTATATAAATGGAGCAAAATGAATTTGTAAAGCATCCCATCATCAAGAATTATGAGGCATTTCCAGATGGTGTAATTAGGAACTGTCGACTAAAAACAACAGTCGGTGCTGTTGATAATGCTGGTTATCTTAGATTTTCTGTTGGAAAAAAGATATCTCTGTCATAAATTCGTATACGAGTGTTTTCACGGATTAATCAAAGAAGGACTTGTGATCGAACATATTGATTCAGATCCGAAAAATATTTCTTTATGTAATTTACAGGCTATTACACAAAGTCAGAAGTCTGCACGTGGTTGTACTGGAAAATAAAGTAAATTTCCCAGGGCGATTAAATCTGTGAACGTGGAGACGAACGAAAACAAAAAAGAAATTCCATCGATTTGTGCATCTGGCAAATATTTTGATATTCACCCGAATTCAGTACAAAGTGTCGCGGATAAAATATACAAATCGGCATTTTGAAAGAAGTATAAACAAAAAATAACATTTCAGTATCACCAGACAGACACAGACAATCCAATTTTAACTTAATTGTCGTTGTTTGCAAAGTTGAAGGGAGATAACTGTCAAGCAAAGCTTTCTCCGATAGAGTAATTAAGCAGTAGTCTCGCGCTTGTTACTGCGTAATATTATATGACTGCCGCAATTATTTTTTTTTTTATGTTTCACACACACTGTATTTCTTGACTCGTTTGACTTCGTCACTGACTACGTCAGGGGGATTCTGTCAGGATATGTCTCTTTTTCTTGTATGTTACATCCTTAACTTCGTCATTGACTCTTTGTCCCTGATAAATTCAGCAAAACAAGAGGCATATCTTTCACAAGGGTGATGCGCATTCTACATGCCTTCCCTGCGTGCAATCCAGGTAAGCTATTTTTAGATTTCCAGGTAAGATAGTTGTACAGGGGTACAATAGATCTGCATGTACTTTAACTCCCGAATGACATCCGGCAGAAATGTATGTGCGATTGTTAAATGCAGATATTTTATACGGTTTTTGGAAATTGAAATAAATCTACACTGCAGCTAACGCAGTTATACAACAGTTGTGATTTCTTCACCATACTGATTGCAAGTAGGTTGCTCGTTTATCCAGTATAGGTAACTTCATAATAATTTCTGAAACATGTATCTGTAAGGATGATCCGCGGTGGATTCTCATATTCAAAGTCTGGCGTTCCAAATCCCGTGACTGACAAATTTGTCGACGGTGGGTAATTTCGTAATTTTTCATAAATAAGTGGGGGATCCAGCCCAAACAAAATTCATTTACACCTTCTCACCCCGTAGAACAACGTGGTGAGTGCCGTTTTGCACTCTCCCCGGGTTTTGATATTGGGGTGTGTGTAAATGAAATTGTGAAGCCTAGACAGCCCTCTGAATCTCTAAAATTTCGTTTTGCATTTTGGGATTCGCCAGGGGGTATGTCTGTGCACAAATTTGAAAACTGGAGCCTCCAAAATTAAACAGTAGCGGTGATGAGTTCTCCACCTCATGAAGCGTGCCCCATAGAAAGAATGTGAGCCTGAAAGATGATGGGTACCCAATAAAAAGAACTGTCAGCCAGAAAAATAACGCCTCGACGGCAAAATACTGGCCAATGACGACGGGACCCTATGAAAGGCAAATACTGACAAATGAAGAGACTGTTTATTTTTTCTTTTTTTTGTTTTTTGTTCTGATTCAGATTTATTTTTATTTTTATTTTATTCTGATTCAGAAATATGTCTATTTTTATATTTTTATTCTGGTTCAGATTTAGAAATATTCTTATTTTTTATTTTTATTATGATTCAGATTCAGTAATATTTTAAAAATATTTTTATTCTGATTGAAATTCAAAAATATTTTTATTTTTATTTTTATTCTGATTCATATTCATTTTATTTTTATATTTTTATTATGGTTCAGATTTATTTTTATTTTTATTTTTATTCTGATTCAGATTTATTTCTATATTTTTATTTTATTCTGATTCAGAAATATTTATATATTTTTATATTTTTATTCTGATTCTGATTCAGATTGATTTTTATTTTTATTCCGATTCTGATTCAGAAATATTTTTATTTTAAACAAATATTTATTATATAATTAATTCCTAAAATATTAATGTAATTATGTCTGAGATTAAAAAATTAAATGATGAGGATATAGAATTATCTGAAGAATTGAATCCTGAAAAAATCACAGATGATTTTGAAGCGCTACAGGAACGGAAATATGATGGGAGATATACACTAGCAGCTGAATATAGATTCATAAAATTACTCCAACAAGCAGTGAAACAATTTCTACTTAATGTCGATGATGAGGATATTCGAAAATTTGTTTCACTCGCAAAGGCGATTGAGAAAGTTAGATCAGAGTTATCACACGAATACGAAACAAAAAGGGATGTGACTTCAAGTGTGCGACAGCTGAAAAAAATTATGTACGATTGTAAACTCGATGACAAAGTCACTAACGTAAGTCAAGAGGGATTATGACATTACAAGTTGTACTTATTCTGACTCAGATTCAGATTTATTCAGATTTTAATATTTATTCAGAATCAGATTAAAACATTTTTTTTTATTCTGATTTATTCAGATTATAATATTTATTCTGATACAGAAATATTTTTATTTTTATTCAGATTCTTTCAGATTGTAATATTTATTCACAATCAGATTATAATATTTGTTCTTTTGTTGTTACTGTCCATCAGAAATTATATTTATTATCGACCTTTTTAAAGTCGTTGTTGTTTTGGGCGTAATTCTGAGTAATTTACCTGTAGAAATAATTATGATTTTGAGTACCCATTTATCCAATCAAATTATGAAATCTGGCCGATGATCACGATTTTGAGTACCAATTTAACCGTAGAAATTAATAAATCTGGCCAATGATCGGTAAAAAGAGATTTTTATTATAATATTTGTTCGTTGTTGTTGCTGTCCATCAGAAATTGTATTTATTATCGACATTTTTAACGTCGTTGTTGTTTTTAGTGTAAGTTTTAGTAATCTGCCTGTAGAATCATGAAATCTGGCCGATGATCACGATTCTGAGTACCAATTTACCCATAGAAATTATTACATCTGTCCGATGATCACGATTTTGAGTAACATTTACCCGTAGAAATTATTAAATCTGTCCGATGATCACAATTTTGAGTACCAATTTAACCACAGAAATTATTAAATCTGGCCGATGATCAGCAAAAATGAGATTTTTATTATAATAGTTGTTCTGATTCAGATAATAATATTTATTTTTGTTCTGATTCAGATTGATTCAGATTATAATATTTATTCTGATTGAGAAATATTTTTCTTTTTCTTCAGATTTATTTTTGTTTTTTATTCCGACACAGTGTCAGATTTTTTTTTATTCCAAGATAAAGTAGCTAGGAACGCACATATGACATTGTAATATCACGAGCTATTTAATTACATGTTTTCGACTGGGGCATCAATGACTCTCATTCGTCCACCAACACCTTCAGGTAACTTTGTTTTATCTGAGAGTATAACAGCAATTGCTCTGTAACCACCAGGAATAGCTGGTGGACCAGGTATGGCAGCAGGAACCCTTGCCACACGAGTTCGAAAGTGTATATCAACGACAGATTGTCTAAACAAATCCAAGTGTTCCAGCGAAAAGTAATAAATCGGATATAATGTTGTGATATCCCGCTGAGATATCTACAAACCAGAAGCAAGATTCACGCCTCATAAATGTCATCAACCGATGATAAGCACGTGCAACTTGGTTATTCTCAAAATTCAGCAACACTTCTTCAGAAGGTTTTTGATGTCCATTTATCTTCAAAGAAACTTCACTAACTCCAAGCGTATAAAACATCATTGGATTTCGTTCCTGCGAATCAACTCTTGCATTTTCCTGAAATGCAATGAATATATGTCTTGGTGCTAACACCCTCTGCTGTGATGATATCTACCATGTGAATAACCCAGGAACAGTACCTTGAAAACCGTCTGTGGTCATCGTCAACCATGACAATGTTGATTTACCACCTTGATCCATGAAAGAGAGTAACCGTTGTTCTTCGGCGAGCGATGGAGTCATTACTGGCATCCACAACAAAAGTTTTGTTAGTATTACTTTACCTGCATTAATGGCATCAGCACGCCATATTGCATCGTTGTTGGTGGCTTTTCTAACAAGTTCCTCTGTGTGTTTAGCTCCAAATATAACTTTTCTAACATTCCTGCAGAATCCAAAGATTTGTGATAGTGGAATTGCACATGAAAATTCTTCATCGCCGTTCAACATCGATCTATCTGCGGAAAATCCTAAGTTGAAATTGTAATTCATTCATGCAGCTTCAGTTCCAGCTGCATTCGTTGTCACGTTTCTGCTTTCTGGATGATCAGTTGTATCTTTTGCAAACATCACTGACGGATCAGCTGATCTGGAGTAATCGTCTGATTATCTTGCAAGAGCAAGTATCGTCGTGGCAACATCAACATTTCCGAGACATGATTCAACGGGTCTTCCCTCAATCGTGTATTTGGCGCTGCAAAATAACGCCATAATACCATTGTTAACAAAACCAACTCGATCACCAATTCCGTATGGTGTATCATCTGCTCTCAAAAGTCTACCTTCGATCTCAGTGAATGCCTCGCCAGGCAGGAAATATCTACTTGTATCCTGAACTTGCAACTTAATTTTTCCACGTGCGTCAGGTACACGTGCGTCATAAGAATACTATTGAAAATCACGGATCGATTCATCTTTGAAAGCTGGTGCGTCCATGTCGAATGCGGGATCAGATACACGTTTGAACATCTTTTTATACTTGCTATCGTCTAACACGAAGACCACTTCCTGCTATCAGACTAGTAATTATATTTTTTTCCTTTTATGATTTGGGGTACACCAGCCAACTCTATTAGTTTTTTATTTGATTTGCGTTTTGATTTATTATTTTACTAACATTTGCAGGCATACCTTCGGTGCTGTGTAATTTTACTGGGTGAGGTCGGACCGCCTGTGGTCTGCGTATTAATCGGGCTAGTCTATCCTTGATTGCTGAGAATGCTTTACCGGCAATATCACCAACAGTACCAATACCTTTATCACGAACAACGTCAATAGCTTTCATTCCCAGTTGCTTTGCAATCGGTATTGCTTTTGGGGAGCAGCAGAGAGGGTGAACAGACCATTTTGCCTGAGACCTTATTTATGAAAACTGAAGGTTCCTATAAAGACTGAAAATAAAGTCAATAACGTCAAACCGAATCCATTAACCAAGTACGTTTCGTTGTTGCGGCCGCAATTGCTGAGAAGACCGCGTTAACGAAATCTTGTGGCTTAGTTCGTTTTTGTTACTCGTTGTTTGACGTGTATTTTCCAAATTTGTATGCGACTCTTTTACGTCTAGGTCACGTACTCGTGGTCTCACTCTCTCTGCTGCTGTAATTAACCAAATATTTTATCAAGTCCGTTACGATATCTCGACCTAGGATCATGTAAATTTATTGTTATAAAACCAAACGGGGTAGCTTGCGCATGTGCAAAGAAATTTTTAAATTTGATCAGATCCATATCCCTTGAACACCAAGTATAATAAATATTTTGTAAAGTATGATTATCAACTCCGTTAAATACAACTAAAATAGTACAGTTGTCTCTGATCACTTTAGGTATCTGTGTATAACGCTGGGTAACATAAATCAAGTCAGTATTTTTATGCCTACCTCGAGAAAATATCCGAGCTGGATTTGATTGTTTGTCCAGCATGACATCGTCGTATACTGCGAGATTATTAATACGTCCATTCAGGTCATCCACAGATGGAGCCTCGTGAATATCGGTGATAAAATCAATAACGCTGACTTTGTCACTGTCACTGTCTTCTTCATATAACGATTTTGCATTTTCATTAAAGTCTTTAAGTACTTCATAACACCGCTGATCATCTACAGATGGTGCCACTAAATATAACTTATCCCACTTGAGCCATCTCATAATCAGATTAAGCAATAATTGCGTCTTACCATTTTCAAATGGCCCAGTTATTATCATCCTGATAGAATTCGGTAGCGCTGGGTGATGTTTGACTGGCTCCTGTTTTCGTGTCGCTGAGAAGTCAATTATATCCATGATAATAAATAATGTGAATCTATATTGTGTTCGATGCAAGGCACCCACTACCACCGTTGGTGGGACCAGTGGATTAACAACAATAATAACAAAAAATAAAAAACGCGCACTGACAGGTAAGTGTGAAAATAGTGGTACAAAAAAATGTAGATTTATCTCCCTTGACAAGTCTACGAAAACAGGTGGTGATATCGCTACTTTGCTGGGAAAATTATCAGGGACTCCATGGGCGAAGTATCTCGGGGAAAAACAATTACCAGGATATAATTATTGTGGTCCTGGAACTCGACTTGATATTCGACTTGACGAACGAGATCAACCAAGACCAGGAGAGTATCCAATAAATAAGATTGATCAAGCGTGTTACGTTCATAATGTTGCTTATAAAAGCAAGGATTTACAACAACGGCATATTGCAGATGTGAAGTTGATTCGTGCGTTAAATTCTATAAAAGATAAAACTCGGGGAAAAATGTGCTAGTTTTCTAGTGAAATCTGCTATGAAGGGTAAACTAATGCTAGAGGCTGGTAATTAATCATATAACTATTATAATGGAATCTGTTTATTATAGTCCAAAAGGATATTGGAGAGGCAGAGCAGCGATTAGTAAACTTGTCGAAGCAGCAAAAGTGTCATGTGCTGTTGCTGCAAATTGGTTAGCACGACAGGCAATATAGCAAATTTATCTACGTCCACCTAAAAAAATTCAGTACGCACATTTTGATGTCAGCACTCCCAATGAAGTTCATCAAGCAGATATCTTGTTTTTACCACACGATACTATTAAAACACGTAGACGTCAATCACGCACATACAAATACGCGTTAACTGTCGTTGACGTTGCAAGTAGATATAAAAAAGCAGAGCCGCTATCAACTAAAACAGCAACTGAAGTTGCATCTGCGTTTGAACGAATTTATCAACGAGGACCCTTGCGATGTCCATAGTTGCTACAAGTTGATCCTGGCAAAGAATTTCTTGGTACAGTATCATCTTTGATGAAGGAACATAGTGTCAAAATCAAACGAGGACACACCGCAATTCATCGTGATCAGGCAATAGTTGAGAGATTTAATTGAACACTCGCTGAGCGGTGATTTGGATATCAGTATGCAAAGGAAATAATTCAAAAAGACAAGAGATCTCGTGAATGGGTTGCAAGATTACCAAGTGTGACAGCTGCGTTAAATAATGAAATTACTCGTTCAATTTCTATGAAACCAATTAATGCGATTACAAAGAAACATATACCACCTGACAACGTCAGGCAACGACATGACTCTCTCTCTCAACCAGTACTGGGTAATGTAACTGTAAGATATTTATATGAACCTGGTGAACTTGAAGGGGGTAAAAGAAAGAGCAACTGATCCTATCTGGAGTGTGACTACACATAAAATTTTCAGCGTGGTTAGATCCACTGGTAGACCTGCAATCTACAGAATAGATTCAACTGCTCCTCAACGTGGATTTGTGCGCGAACAATTACAAGTAATTCCTGAAGACACAATTATCACCGCGTTCACTTTTGTAAACTGGCACCCCTACGTCGATTATATTCAAGACAGGTCAGCATCACATTTTCGCGTGTGTGACCAAGACTACTATTAATTCTTTCTACGGTAAATTGTCTTGATTTATTATTCGAATATTCCCATAGCATATTACAGTTACAACTTGCACAATGATTATTCTGTCGTTGTTTTAGTGTTTTAATAAATTCAGCGTCGATATCAAAGTCGCGATTATTTTTTTTTTGTCGCACTGTTTATAACCAGATAGTTTTTTTCTTATTACGCCATTGCTAGCAGCTTCATTATTATTTTCTGTAAAATTCATAATAGCCCTGTGCAGTTGAGTTATTCTTCTAACTCGAGACACTGCAAGATAAACTAAATTTGACCATTCGATTCTATCATCGACAATCCAAATATTTGTATCAGTAATAGTTAGTCCTTGTGACGAATGAATCGTTATAGCATATCTTAATTTCCATGGTGTTTTATCCATGATCAACGCGCTCTCAACAACATCAACATCAACTAAAACAATATCATTTAATACAAAATTTTGTTTTTGATTTGTTCCTGGAATCTCAACTTCAACATTCTGTCGTCGAGTATCTGCTGGGCGATAACACAATGGTACAGGTAGATTTGAAAAATTTTCTTTATGTAAGAGCAATAATTTCTCTTGCAATAAATCACGAACTATCCTTCTACTTACAATTATTAAATCATTTGGTCTCCATAAATTCCAAAAATCATTCACAGAAGTTTCCGGAATTATTTCACGCATTATATCACATTGTATTTTATCTGGTTGTAGTCTGATTAATCTTTTAAATTCTCTCAGGGGTTCATCAATAGCTCTATGATCGTCAGTTATCTCCTCATAGTAATCCACAAACGTTTTTAGCCACTCGTGTGGAGACTGCCCAACAAAAGGTTGAGGTTGACCATGATCGGAGCACATGATCAGAGCAGTATTTTTGTCAGTAACGAATCAAGAAATGTTTTAATGTTTCTATCGACACAGTACAAATTTCATCCCAGATGATAATCTGGGGTATATATTTTTCACCCATTTGCTCAGGTGTCCATGCGTCACCGCACCATCTGAGAAAACCATGATAAGTTTGAGATTTTACTCCTCGTTCATTCATTTCTCTGGCTAGTCTGTGTGTAGGTGTCAGCACAATCATATCTGAACTCTGCCGAAATAATTCAATGGCACGTGTTGTTTTTCCAGAACATCCAGGTCCATTGAGATAAACGGTTTTATGTCTGGCCACAGGATCAAACAAGATGGTGCTGATGATTTTAATATTTGATTGTCATTGCTGTAATATATTTCCTTGATTTCAACGTCTGCAGATTCGGAATAGTCAAGTATATTTTCCTGTTTTATTCTCCATGATCCCCATTCGTCATTGCCGAGTAGCGGTTTTAGCAAATCTGTATACGCTTTATTTATATAAAATGAATCCGTGGCAACTTTGACCGCGTAACGAGGGAATCTGTTTATCATTTACATCAAATTTATCGAAACGTAAGCTAGCATCGAAGATCTTAAATGAGTAAATTGCGGTGACTCACCAACAATACAGTTCACAATTGTACCTAATTTAGTTCTGTCTGATAAATAAGCATTGCTCCGTTTTACAAATGTGTTTTTTCCAATTGTATCAGCAATTATAATTATTTTCCTATCAAGATCTTTTGCAATTTTATTTTAATAATCAATCATATCATGATTTTCATCACCTGATTCTGTCAGGAAATATTTGTTTTGCTGTGGTAACCAAACTTGTTTCTGCGGACGATACGATATAATGGCTTCATTTACTCTCAAGGACACTAAAATTCCAGTATCAAGCATATATCGTAATAGTACTATTGGAGCCCAATATTTTTCTGAGAGATGTCTTCCAAACCAAACATAAATAATCGGACGCAGATTTTCCGCAAACTCGAATGACTCTATACAAGCAAATCCAGTTAAGTTAAAATTTGGTAAGATTCCGTTTATCGCAACTCTGGTCATCTCGTGTGTGGGATGTCCAAATCTTTAAAATATTCAGAACATTCTCCGTATCCACGAAAGCTTCCAGGATAACACGCTACTATATCAACCGATATAAGGTTATCGTAGTCGTATTTGGTATTCCATAATCCACCATGACCGTATTCGACACAACTGTGCTGGATATCTTCAAGAAATTCCAATCGTGTCGGTTTCCATGAATTTTTCTCCTGAGCAGCGTGGGCAGCAACTGATGGAACGGTGAAACAATTATTTAGTAATTGTTCAACCTTGACATCGTCTGGGGGTATATTTCCGAGCAATAATTTTCATTTCTTCGTGGAGTGATTCCGCACGATAAATGTCACCGCTAGGACTTACAAACTGATCGTAGTTTACGGATTCTGAACTCCGAAATAACCACATGGACACAGGATCACTCTTACTAATATCGTTGATAGCGTTGAATATATAATCGCTGTTAAATTTAGCTGTTCTGTCTCGTGGAAATATTGTTACCGCGGATGTCCATGCGTGTGCGTTATGATCAATGATCGTTATAGGAGCTCCTCGTGATGTATATTTCTACGCATACAAAATCTCTCCGGTTAGTATTGTTACTGTTATTGGAAATTTTAATTTCTTTTCTAGCTTAGCAACGTCGCTGATAGATGCTCCGGTATCTTTAACTGTTTTTGCCCATTTGTTTCTTTTTTTACGTCTTAGATCTGTTGAACCGTTTCCGCGTATTGCTTTTGAGAAATGTTCTATAACTCGCTCAACTACGCAATTTAGCCTTGACCCTGTCAAGGACAATTTCATTTGTTTCAGATTATTAACGCTAGCTTTATCATTTAGTGGATATATCGCATAAACAACTGCAGTTACGGGATACTCTCGTTCATACTACGGTTTATCAATACCAGTCAGTGTTCCTGGTTTGGATTTTTTATTTAACATAACAGTATTATTTCCAGTATGAAGTCGTGCAGGGTCACGTTTATCACGGATAATCCAAGTGTCGTCATCTGTCTGCACACTAAATTTTACCAGAATAATATATCGCTGATTGTCGAGATAGTTGATAATATTTCTTCCTCGTTCGTCATTCATTCTAGTATCAGCAATACCTTTGGTATCATTCATGATTCTGAATGTTGACCAAGTATGAGCTGCACCATCGTTGCGAAATTCTTTCTTGGCTTCAACGGATACGATCAGTTATATCGCTACATATCAAAGCTAGATCTTGCATCGAAAAACTAAATTTAGATTTTGGTAGTTTGTCAAGATCGAATCTTGCTCTAGAAGGTTCAATTGCGGATAATCTCTCAAATTCCTCCATGCTATAATTAAGGCAAATATATGTTTAATTAGATTTTAATTATACGTATAATGATACAAGCAAAGAACAAATGCAAGTGGTTAATGATAGGAGTTTCTCTTTCTTGTAAGAAATCATGCGTAAATGAATTCTGTAGTTAGCACATGCAAAGCTTCCGCAGAGGGAGTCTAGGACCGAAACCGTGTTTACGATGTGGTGTTGGTGTACGAGGAAAAACTCAGTTGTGTGTACAATGCGGTGGTAAAAGATACAGAGAGCTGAAGCGATATTATGAGAAAAAATATAACGCCCTGATATCCCCCATAAAAACTACCGAAGACTATCTGGTCAGATTTTCAAAATAATCATTTAGACAAATAATATTACTATATAAATGGAGCAAAATGAATTGGTGAAACATCCCATCATCAAGAATTATGAGGATCTCGTGGTGGTGTCATTAGGAACTGCAGATTAAAAAATGAGTCGGTTTTGTTACTAATATTGGTTATTTCATGTTTGGTGCTGGAAAAAAATATTACTCACATAGATTTCTGTACGAGTGTTTTCATGGGGTCATCGAAGATGGACTTGTGATCGATCACATTAATTCAGACCCGAAAGATAACTCTTTATGTAACCTTAGGATTGTTACAAAAAGCCAGAATTGTAAATTTGTAAGATTTGGTTATAATGATAAATCTCCAAGATTAGTTGTATCAACGAATACAGAGACATGTGAAGAAATAATTTTATAATCAATGTATGCGGCTGGTAAATATTTTGGTATATGCATGCCTTCAGGGCGACGTGTTGCAGAAAAAATAACCAAATCAGCATATTCAGTTAAATACGATCAGTGGTTAATTTTTACGTACGTTGCTATTTCTGAATAAAACAAATAACAGTTCTATTACTGTTTGGCGAAAGTGCATCAAATCATATATAAATATAATATTTATCGCACTTTCGCCATCGAACATAGAGACCTCAGAATGACTGGAGTGTTTTATCGTGCGGAGAAAAATAACCGGGATGTTTGTGATTGGTTTAAACATTGAACTACAAAAATAATACTTCTACAAGTATTATTATTTAAACAAAGAAAGAATATATATGAAGAGAAAGGTATTCATTTTTTCGTGCGACGACGTCAAATACTTCATTGTTTATTTTTACCATTATTTTGAATTCTTCATCGGATATTCTGCCATCGTTGAACGACAACGAAATCAGCGATGATAGTTTGGAATATGCTGTTGTTGCTGTATGTAATTTGACAACATACTCGTGCAATTTTGTGTTCGTGCATGTATCTATCTTCTTTGCAATAATACTAAAAATACCCGCTATAGTTGTTGCGGATGAAACGATAATCGTTACAACTACAGGCGCGGTCATTGTTATTGTTGATAATCTTACACCGGTTCCAGCAATGAGCGCAGAAACTGAATAGACAACTATGTCAACGACAACCACGCGTCTTCGATATTTTTTCACTTTTATTGTATAATCATCAATAATATTTTTTAGTTTAGTTTGCCACGCACATACTTGATTGTATCTGTCTTTTTGAACGTCTATCATTATATTTCTATCAAGTACTTAATTGAGGTGTTTCGGCGACAAATTCCAGACACCACCAGTAAGACGCCGAGGTTAATTTTTTATCAGATGGTTCCAACATAAGCGTTTCTTCGGCATCTTTATTGAACACTACAGATACAGTTCCAGAAAAATTATCGGTTGAATGACGCCATGGAAATGTAGTAAATATCCTAAATTTTGCAGAGCTGAACACGGACAGCCTGTACACGCCAGTTACTTTCGTGGTATGTTTGATAGTGTTATCGCTTGGTGTCCACGTTGATGATCCTGATGATACTGTGTATACTATATTGTTAATCTGCGCGTGAGGAATTTTAATCCGATTAGTTTTTTGAACGATATTAGGAATTCCACTGACAATATCGTTGAGTTTCATGTTAACGTCTGCGAGTTTAATATCAACGGTTGATGGACTTCCAAAAATTCATTAGTGGTTCTGTTTACGTTTCTGCGAAAATTCATAAACAGTTGTACATGATTAAAAAATTCAGTTCTAAATGCGGTCATTCCATCATTGATCGTCGACAACGAAGTTGTCATCGGAATATTGTTATCGTCTACATATTGTCTTGTTGCAGCGTCGAGGTTATCTGTTGGTTCTCCAATGTTGGTAATTTTATTGTTATTCATGTTAAGAACGCCGTTCATTACATCACCGGTTTTTAACACTCGTTCACTTATGCTATCTCGGATCGACGACGGAGTAACAGCACTAGGAACAAGTTTGCCCTCTTTGTCATATACAGCAATAAGACCTTCTCGCGATAATCGATTACGAATAATAATATCGTTGATTGAAATATTACTCGTCTTCAATTTTCCTTCACGGTTTTGAAATACAACAAGTTCGTTTGGATCAACGTTGGCAAGATTGAGCAGGTCAGATAATTCATCATTTATCTGCCTTGTTACTCGCTTGAGTAAATCTTCACCTGGTGCTTGTTGGGTTTTAGTTTTAGCTGATCTTCCGTAAATATCTACCATTATATGATTAGCGATTATTTAAAACAGAACTAGTGTATTCATGTACAATTTTATGAGGTGTTTTTTTTACTTTTTTTATCTTGATACAGCATCAAGTACCGCCAGTGGTTCACGGCCACATATTGGAGGATCCGTTAATGTTTGTGTTGGTACCGTTGAATTGCAGACTGGAATATTTTGAAGTCTATTAGCATATTTTAAAAATTCTTTTGGTGGTGCCAATCCGTACGAATCGAAATTAATAATTCCACGTGGATCAATCGCGTATGCAATCCAATGAGTACCTCAACCTGAACTTCCATCGAGATTAATGATACCGGTTTCAATCGAGTTTGGTTTGTGTGGTAATTGATCACGCATAAACACATCTGAAATTTTTAATATTTAATCGCGTAGCAGCATCGAGTAAATCAAAATTAGACAATGGGAAAATCAACGAGTCCCTGGAATTCTTGATCCGCTCCCGCACCGAGTTCCTGGAAGTCTCAGACTCTTTCCTTTTTATTTTTTTTTTTTTGGGGAGATTCCTTTTCCTATTGCTTTCTTTAATGCCATTCAGCAGCTGTTCCAACTGCACCTAACGCAGCTGCTTTTGCAACAGCTGGGGCTGCAGCGGCTATCAACGCTGGAATAGCTACAAGAAGTGGAAATATACCACCCGTCTTAGCGATGTCTTTGACGGCACCCGCAGAAAGATTAAGTCGTATGCCGGTTTTTGATTGTTTAGCCGTATTGAAATGTTTGAGCTGGCGTTCTGTTACAGGTAGTTTATTCGGACCACTTGCGATTTGTTCTCGCGCTAGTGATATTTTTACTCCACATTTTTTCGCTGATGCGGACTGCAGTTTTTTAATCTGACCAGGAGTTAGATTGACACTAACATGATGATATGACATTCATAATATCATTCTGATTTTAAATCCTAATTTAAATTAGGGGATCTAATTACGTTTTCTACTGGCGCATCAATGACTCTCATGCGGCCACCAGCACCTTCAAGTAACATTGTATTGTCGCTGAGTATAACGGCGATTGCCCTATAATTAGCAATAGCTCCTCTTGTCACACGAGCTCGAAAGTGTATATCAACGACAGATTGCCTAGATAAATCCAAGTGTTCCAGCGAAAAGTAATAGATTGGATACAACGTTGTAAAATCCCGCTGAGATATTTGTAAACCAGTATCAACATCTTGATCACGTCCCATGAACGTCATTAAACGATGATACGCACGTGCAACGTTGTTTTTTTTGCTCAAAATTCAACAAAATATCCTCGGCTGGTTCTTGATGTCCATTTATTCTCAAAGAAACTTCAGTAACGACGAGTTTGTCAAATATCATAATACTTCGTATTTGTGAGTTTACTCGCGTAACATCTTGAAAACTAATAAATATATGTCGCGGTGCAGAGACACCTTGCTGTGATGCTATTTGCCATGTGAATAAACCATTAATGTTACTTTGAACACTATCTGTGGTCATTGTTAGCCATGACAATGTTGATTTACCGCCGCTGTCCATAAAAGAAAGTAACCTTTGTTCTTCGATTAACGACGGTGTCATTGTTGGCATCCACAGTGAAAATTTTGTCAGTATTACTTTACCATGAAGTGCCGCAGTTGCACCTGCGTCAGCTCCTTCAGCGTGCCATATTGCATCATCGTCGGTATTTTTTCGTACGAGTACAATCGTGTGCTTGGCTCCAAAAATAACCTTTCTAACATTTCTACAAAATCGAAATATGTGTGACAGTGAAATCGCACATGAAAATCTTTTTTCATCGTCACCCAGCATTGCTCGGCGTGATGCGAATCCCAAGTTGAAATTTTCATATATTGATATAACTGCGTCCCCAGCTGCATTTAATGTTACATTTCTGTGCTCTGGATGATCAGTTGTGTCTTTGGCAAACATCATTGATGGACCAGCTGATCTTGAGTAATCATCGCTGTATCTTGCAAGGTCAAGTATCGTTGTGTCAACGTCGACGTCGTTATGACAAATCGCAATCTCTCGTCCATCAATCATATATGCGGCACTTTTGAATAAAGCCATAATACCATTATTGACAAAAGCAACTCGATCACCAATTTCGTAATCCGTATTATCTAATTTTAAAAGTCTACCTTCGACTTCAATAAATGCCTCAGCAGGTAAGAAATATCTGCTTGTATCCTGAACTTGTAATTCGATTCTTCCACGCTCGTCAGGTACACGTGCGTCATAAGAATAATACTGATAATCACGTACCGATTCATCTTTGAGAACTGGTGCGTCCATGTCGAGTGCGGGATCAGATATGCGTTTGAACATCTTTATTATATTTGTTATCGTTTAACACGAAAACCACTTCCTGCTAGCAGACAAGCGGTTATATTTTTTTCTTTTTCACCAGCCAATGATGCTAATTTTTGATTTGCGGCTTGATTTATTATTTTACTAACGTTTGCAGGCATTATTTCAGTGCTGGGTAATTTTACTGGCTGAGGTTTTCGTCGTATTAATCGTGCTAGTCTATCTTTGATTGCTGAAAATGCTTTGCTGGCAACATCACCAACAGCACCAATACCCTTTTCACGAACAATGTCAATAGCTTTCATTCCTAGTTGCTTTGCAATCGGTATTGCTTTCGGGACTATCCTTCTGAATAAACCCTGAACAACATAGCCGAGTCCATCTCCGTAGAATGTTTTATATGTAGGTAATCGCGAATTTATCACCCTAATCATGGTTGGCCCACGTTGAGCATTATGTATAATCATCTTATTATAATAATTATATCAAACTGCTTAATCGCTGTAATAATCATCATTAATGAGGGACCGATACACATTAGCGTCCATGATGCCGCTTGTAAATAATCGTTGACAAATAGCAGCTGCTTCATTAATAATTTCTGGGGAGTTATTACCGGCTCGTTTTCCACCAATAAGAATTTCTAATCTGTCCACGTCTGCAAGGACGTTATCGGGACATAGAGTAATAAGACCACTTCCTCTGGTACCTGTACCAATACCACTTCCAGTGGCACCCGAGGCATCCTGCAATTCTTCTTTCTCACCTGTTGTTTCCACTGCTTTTTTCTTCTTTGCTCTTAATTTCCTTTTTGCTTTTGCTTTTTCAAGTTGCTGTTTCATTTCTTCTTCTTTTTGTTCTCTTGTTTGCTTTTCTTGTTCAATATACTCTTTCACTGTCTGGTTAAAACGTTCAAGCTGATTAGAATCTTCATCAGATCTGATCTGCGGAGTATTTGTAGCGATACGATATATATCCCTGACCCAATCGGCAGATTTCAACGTATTAATATGCTCAGGTTTCACGTATTTTTCTCTTTGATAATATCCAATTTTTGTTAATTGATTTGGGTCTTTGATAGCGGCAATACCTTCAGGTGTAAATTTATCGGTTATTTTGGTTTTGGTTTTTGGTAGTTCAGGTTGTGGTCGAATTTCAGGTGGTGGTTGAGGAAGTTGCCTGGGTGGTGGTCGAGTTGCTCGAAGACGCCCAGCAATATCGCCAGGCAATGTTTCAAGAGCTTTTTGTGTTCCCTCAGTTGCTGAAACAATTTTCTTTGTTGTTTCAGTAATTGGTTTAAGTAACTGTTCTGCACCTTCTACAAATTCCACCTGAGACTGTTGACGCGATTGTAATTTTTGTCTGACAGAATCACGGACAGGTAGATATTTCTTAATTACCTCTAGTCGCTCTCGAGCTAGTCTAGCCGAGTGAGCTTCACCGATCATTATTGATGTAACAATGGTTTAATTACAGCAGCAGAGAGGGTGAGACCACGCGTACGTGACCTAGACGTAAAAGGATCGCATACAAATTTGGAAAATACACGTCAAACAACGAGTAACAAAAACGAACTAACCCACAAGATTTCGTTAACGCGGTCTTCGCAGCAATTGCGGCCGCAACAACGAAACGTACTCGGTTAATGGATTCGGGTTGACGTTATTGACTTTATTTTCAGTCTTTGTAGGAACCTTAGTTTTAATAAATAAGGTCTCAGGCAAAATGGTCTGTTCACCCTCTCTGCTGCTTGGGGCCATCCTTCTGAATAGACCCTGAACAACGTCACCGAGTCCATCTCCGTAGATCATTCTATATGTAGGTAATCGCGAATTTATCACCCTGACCATGATCGGTCCACAGTGAGCATTATATATGATCATCTTATTTTCTTGTCACTAATCTAATTGTATACCCTTAATCACTGCGGTAATCATCGGCGATTTCATCGATGAGGGACCGATAAACATTAATGTCCATGATACTGCCTGTGAATAATCTCTGACAAATATCAGCTGCTTCATTAATGATTTCTGGGGAATTATTGCCTGCTCGTTTTCCCGCCAGTCAGAATTTCTAATCGTTCAACATCGGCAAAGACGTTATTGGGACATGGAGTAATAAGACCTGGTACCCGTACCAAGACCACTTCCAGTTGTTTCTTCTTCCTCAATACGAGGTGGGCTGAATGGCGATTTTCTTGGCGATAATATATCTCCGGGTAATGGCGCTCTTCTAACTTCTGAGACTTGTTTCTCAAAATTTGCAAATTCATCCCTATATTCATCAGTGATTCTAGATATACCACGGGACTTTCGAAATACAAAAGGAACCCATTTCTTTATTTAAACACTGGAGGTGCCTGGATCTAATAATTCATCACGATGTGAATATCCTGTTGCGGAAACCGCTATAGGTCTCTCTCGAAGCAGTTTACGACCTTCTTCGGTAAATCAGGCTGAAGATTTGGTTTTGGCGTAACAAGATCCCTTACATCACCGATCTCCTCATAAACTTTGTCAATACTCTCAAGTACTTGTATTTCTTCTTGTAATTGTGGCTGAGCCGCAGCTATTTCAGCTGGAAGTTCTCTTAGAATCTTCTCTGTTTCCTTAGTTTGTCTTGCGGTTTTTATCGTGGATCTAGCTGTGTCTATTAATGGAAGCAAGAGCTTATCAGTGGATTTTGTAACCGGTTTAAATAACTGTTCTGCACCTTCCGTAAATTCCATCTGAGACTCCTGACGCTCTTGTAATTTTTGTTTGATAGAATCGCGGACTGGAAGATATTTTTTTAATTGCCTCTAGTCGTTGTCGAGCTAGTTTAGCTGTGTGAGATTCCATTATTGATATATTAATGATTTAATTACACCACAGTGGAGCAGCAGGGAGGGCGACGACAAAAAGTGAGTGTCTAACGGGTAAAACGAGTGCTCATACAAAACGAAAAAAAAAAAAGACGTCAAAAGCGTCAATTACAAAATGAGCTAACCCAGTTAGAGAAGTCTCGGTCGGTTAAAGGCTTCGGTTTGACGTTATTGACCTTGTATTTTCATTTTTGTAGGAAGCTTTATTTTTCAAAAATAACCTCCTAAAAAAGTTGTAGTATTCGCCCTCCCTGTTGTTGGTCCTGACTTACCTCGAAAGGGCACCAAAGCAAAAGACTATCTAATCTATTCAAAATGTGCATAATGCCCAATCTGTGTGCGCAAGAATAAAGCGATGGTCAAATTTCAATTGACAAGTGAATGTACGTTTGTATGTGTGTTTTTGTTTTAAGCCTGTGATGGGGGTTCCTGAAACTCTGCCCCCCCCCCTCATCCGGCCCTAAAATCAATGATTTATTTTCTCAGAAATTGCGAGTATAATATTCGCTAAGGATGGCTCCATAATTAAAACGTTTCGATGGGCAATTGGCTCTGACCCTGCACCCCAATAAAACGTTAAAATATCTAAAATAGGGTGGTTAGGGTCTGAGGAAACTTGGATTAAATTAGTACAGGTATGGGGGATGACTTAATCAGATTTATTGCTTGTTGTGGGTGATGCAGCAAAATATCCAACTTCCACGTTACGACGGTTCGCTCTCCCACACTCTCATACTGATTAACCTCCACTTTATAATTTTAACAGTACAATAATTGAGGTTTACGCAACAGAGGTTCAGTATTCTACTATGAAAGTGTTCTGTTTCTTGAACCCCGTTACCTCCAGGCATTTTACCCACTTTATCGAGCCCAGTGAATGATAGATATATGCTGATTATTGACGTTACCCCGAGGTAGAGCAATTTGTTCAGCGTTTTACTTTTAAAGTGTTCTGTTTCTTGACCCCAGTTCCCTCCACGCATATTCTACGTTGTCGGGCGCCAGCTATTGACATACGCCTTTCGCAGCCGCGTTAATGCTAGCCGTAAATTTTAGCGCAATACTGTCCTGCTTGATCGAAAGTAGAAGTTCTTCCTTAGAAAGGTAAGCCATGCTTGATAACAAATTTTATTAGTGTTGTACCACATTATTGTCTTTTTAACGTTGATTTGTGGAGTTGTCTTTGTCTAGTGTGAAAATTCGATCTTCAGGTCATTATAATGGGTCAGATACTATCACGAGTATCTGTAACAGAAAGCTCACTAACAACACTTAGCAACATATCCTAGTCAGTACTTGTAACTCATATGTATTTACGTCTCTAAATATGCTCATATATGTGTAATTTACCTGTTTTATTCTTGTATATAATACACGCCATTATGTATAACATCTTTTCAACGTAAGTGTCTAAGATGATAGAACTACACGTGTTTCTATCAGAGAGAGAGAGAGAGAGAGAGAGAGAGGAGTATTATGTGTGAGGATTGTAAGCGTAGATTTCGTACTACATGTAATACATATATACCACGTTTTCACATTTCAATGATATACGTGCAGGGCCGAATTATGGCTTTGTGGGGTCCTAGACACGTAAGATAGGGTCCCTTATAGACCTACAAATACACCCTGAAAGCAGGCCGTAACTTCTCCTTGTTATTAGTATGCTTTTCATCGTTACGGTAGTTAAAGTATTAGACAGTTTATAACTATATATGGTTTATTTAAACACATGTTTATTCACGGCAGCCAGAGGGCCCTCATGACTATGTGCCTTGGGGATGAGGCTTGTGCCTCCCATTCTCCCCTTATATCAGGCCCAGTATATTTGTTCTCGAAATAAAAGTAGAGAATGGACACCGGCATTATCCAGTCAAACCCTACAAGTGAACGGATGTTGATAACGGTCAGTAGCATACTGTAATAAATTTTGGAGATGCGCATTTGGTTGTAGCGCCCCGTTTAAGGAATTCTTAGATTTGTGTGATTTTACTTGTTTGATTATCGGAATTCGGTGCAATGGAAATATTCCGTAGCCCGAAATAATTAGCCAATTATTAGGAGCAAACGTCACGGAGAGAAAGTGTTAGTGAGTTTCCATGATGCCATGGTCAGTGAGCAGCGAATTAGACCCAAACCGCGTGACTGTCCCTCTCATAATGTAGTCCTTAATAAAACCTAGTAGTGTACCTTGGTGTTGTGACTGCAGTGGCAGTATTTACGGTAGGAAACCGGTAAATTACACAGTGAAATAAACAAGAAGGGACTCTGCAGATACCGTTTATGTCGCCATGGTGGCAAATGTAATGTAGTTGTATTGGCGTAATGTGCCTTGGAACCATGGATTGACTGGCCTAAGGTGGCGTAGTTAAAACAGTCCCCTGTGGTAGGGGATATTTGTAGAGTTTCTACAGCGTGACCTGCTGACGGTACGGAAAGTTGATGAAGGGAAACTATGCAAACGTGGGGTTGATAGATATTTGGCAAGTTGAGAAATCTGTGGTTTTACATTGATTAGAGTAAAATTATGTATAGAATGGACACGTCGGGCTTTCTAACTTACAACTGAAGTTGTATAGAAGTCTTTGGAAATTTGGGGTAAACTTATGACTTCTAGCGGGAAATGACTTCTAGCGGGAATCGCGCCAGGGTTTGACACCGCTCGGTCAAGCAAAGACCCCTGGCTTGTAACAATACTAACGGCGGGGGTGGGGTGGGGTGGGTGTCTGACTGGGCGGCTGCTCTGGGCGCCAAAGGCCCTGGGCCGCCTAAAGCACGGCAGCCAGAGGTCCTGGGGCGCCAAAAACCCCTTTCGGCCATGATCATCGTCGTGAGTGCCATTTACCCTTAGTACGCCACGGATCACGGTACAATATTTGAACAAGAGTTATCATTAAGGATTTGGAGACTTCCATTACAAGGTGAACAACATCTCCAATTACCGCGTATAACTAAAGATAATACGCTGGTGCGTAACTTCATGTGATTTTTATCAAGACGAACGCTGAATATGGATTATAGCTGATTTTCGCTGTTTGGTCATATCGCTGAATGCGTTCTGTAGAGCAATAAATAAATGTTTCGAGATATTCTGAGCTGTACGAAATATATTTGCTTAAGGCCACGACTTTGCTGTTATGTGCCCACGACTAAAATTATTTTTAAAAAAAACAAAAATTCTTAGGTCATGAATTAGACGCATGCACATTAAGAGTCAAATACACAATAAACGTACTCGGTTCAGTCGCTCTGAAAAACTCAGTATCAAAACCAAATTATTGGTCCAATTCCACCGATTCATCGATATGAGGTGTTTTGCTTCCTTTTTTAAAATACTTATTGCTGCAGTTACTACAGTTGTTTTTACTCCAGAGCCTTCTATACGCGTCACTGTTTAAATTTGCCTTTGAATTGTGTGTGTGTGTGTGTGTGTGTGTGTGTGTGTGTGTGTCTTGGAATTTGAACGTAGCTGTAACAATTTTTCTGTCATATCGCTACGATATGTGCAGTGTGGCAGTTTATTGTGATGTCTAGCACTGAGGCATGAGTCTGCAGATATGCAGCATCATGTCCCACCCAGTCACATTATCCTGATACCAGGCCGACCAGTCCTAACACTAACCTTTAAATGCTGTGGGCCAGGCGAGGCAGCTGCTGGTATCATTTGTTATAAGTCTTTTGTATGACTCGGCCAGGATTCGAACCAGCGACCTCTCGCATCCGAGACGGACGCTGTAACCACTTAGGCCACCGGAGCGGTTCCTTGAATAATGCAGTTAATGTGATTCTTATGTGTGCATAACATTAATTGCGAATAATATACATCTTTCGATTTAGTTTAGTACCGGCAGGACCAAAGATGTATGTATTAGTGTACACAACTTTCGGTTTAGTTTAGTACGGGCAGAACCAAAGATGTATGTACTAACGTACACATCCTTCGATTTAGTTTAGTATCGGCAGGACCAAAGATGTATGTACTAGCGTACACATCCTTCGATTTAGTTTAGTACCGGCAGGACCGAAGATGTATGTACTAGCGTACTACCAGTTCTTTTCAAGAATACAATTTTTAATTATTTTTTTTAAACTGTTTAAAATTAGATTTTGAATGATTTTAATTATATAGAATTGACTGAATTTCATCTTACCTTTCCAACATATCTAAGAACTACTACATAAATCGTTATATGGGAAAAATATTGTCATTTAGGCCGCGTGTAAACATAGTATACACTTGAGAAGGTATCATCCGTTTTCACAGGGCTGTAATATATTCTTTCGATTGGATTTTTTTTTTTTTTTTTTGCTTCATCTCGGTGAGTGCATTTACCCTGACGCTTCTATACTTAATTATGTTAGTAGTGAGAATTGTGCCAAGATAAACTGTTAGTCAAGAAATGACGACGTAATATAACGCCACATACTGATGGATCTCAAAATAACGTTATCATTATCCATGGAATAATTGAATTTGGTACACATAACTTACTTGCATCAATTTTGTTAGCTGACTACGACATCAACATGTAATAAAACACGTCTCCTTTATTATTTCTACTTACTTGTCATCTTTTGTGCATGCAAACTCAGTGCGTGATGCACCCCCTCCCGCCGCCGGCACCACCGCCTTACGCCATAAAGGACCCAACATTTAATTGGGGAGTTGAGGGTGGGGCGGGGCAGGGGTATCTCAGCGAAAAATTTCTTGCTCACAAATAACTTGAAAAATATTTTATTCAGATTTAATGGAAATCAAAACTTATTATATCTATTTTATTATATCTCTTGTGGTTAATGAAAAGCAAAACTAGTTATTTAAATTTCAAAATATGTGAACCATGACGAGAAATGTACATATATCAAACACCCAATCAATTCGACTCAGTTTGTAAATTCACTGCCCATTGTTAAAGTCACTTCATATATTTGGATTTCTTTTGGACAATGAAAAACATGCGGGTCAGGTTATAGGGTCTTGACCTCTCTGTAATATAACAGGGGATTGAGCAACACATACCCTGCACAACACGGGGCATAGACTCTAACATAATACTGGGGAACATAAAATGAGACGCCATCAGAAGTCTGGGGAACAGAGGATATTGGTACATTAGATTGTCATGAAATCTATCAGACGTCTCTCAGAAGTCTGATCAACACAGAAGATATTGGTACAAAGGATTATCTCGAATTCTATCAGAAGTCTGGCAGTACAGGCAAATGGTACAGACGAGTGATCCGAACTCTTTCAGAAGTCTGACAGCACAGGAAAATTGTACAGGCGGGTGATCCGAACTCTATTAGATGTCTGGCAGCACAGGAAAATGGTACAGACGATTGATCCGAACTCAAACAGAAGTCTGGAAGAACAGCAAAATGGTACAGACGAGTGATCCGAACTCTATCAGAAGTCCGGCTGCACAGGAAAATGGTACAGAGGTGTGATCCGAACTCCATCTGATGTCTAGACAACACAGGGAATAGAGTGGCTCGAAGTATATAAGTATGGGCAACACAGGAGACTTTGGTACAGAAAAGAGGATCGAACTCGATTAGAAATCTGGGCAACACAGGAGACACTGGCACAGAAGGATGGCTCGAACTGTATCAGTAGTCCGGGAAACACAGGAGACATTGATACTGAAGAGTGACTCGAAATGTAGATCAGAAGTATGATAAACGCAGATACATTGGTACAGAAGAGTGACTCGAACTCTAACAGAAATCGGATAAACACAGATACATTGGCACAGAAGAGTGACTCGAACTCTTTCAGAAGTCTGAATCAGAAGTATGATAAACGCAGATACATCGAATTTGATACATAAGAGTGACTCGAACTGTAGATCAGAAGTATGCTAAACGCCGATACATTGGTACAGAAGAGTAACTCGAACTGTATCAGAAGTCTGATAAACTTAGATACAATGGTACAGAAGAGTCACCAATATTCTTCACAAGCATCCTGGAAAAGATAATGGAAAATAAGAAAAGCAAGGAAAGAGTGGAATCAAATTACAGATCTCCGATTTGTCGATGGCATAGACCCTCTAACGAAACATTCTTACAGGAGCAGTCAGGTCCAATCGTGGTGGTAGTGGGGGAGCATATTGTCCGGGCCTCAACCTCAAAGGGGCCTCAAAAAGCGTTTTTCTTTATTAAAAAAAAAAACAATTTTGAAAATAATTTGTTGTGTACTTACCCATTTTTAAAAATCTTTATATAATAATCTTTATATGGGCTTGTTTTTGGCATTCAGTTCATTTCAAATTTCACTATGACCAGGGCCTAGGGGCCTGAACTCTTGAAGTGGCACGGGCCTCTCTCATCCTCTGAAGGGTCCATAGAGCAATTGACATAAGTGCACAATAGCGGGAAAGACCATGGACCATACATCAACAAGGGTACGACCAAAGTCCCGTTAGAAGGACTCTAATAATCAACTGGCAACAAAATGTAAACAACGATACCATAAGAGAAGTCATAAACAGACTCAAGAAGATCAGCGAAAAAGTGAAAGATCGGAAGGTGTCTGGGCGTATCAGTTGACTGAAGTACGACAGAATAATGAAACTAGCGATGTCATGAATGACGGAAGGGAAGATCAAACAGGGAAAACCAACAATAAGATGTCTAGATGACAGAAGATAGTTGTGCAAAACGAGCATTTACGAATAAAAAAGAATGGCACAAGAGAGAAATGGATATTGGAACCTATAACGAGAGAGGAAGGCTGGCCGAGGCCAAAGGCTGTCTCTTAGAGGGCTGTAGAGGGTGATTGATAGATCAACAATATGTGTTGTGGACGAAGACCTGTCGTGCGGACAGCAACGTGCTTTTTGTTGTTTTGGATTTAACGCCATTTCTCAGCGCAAGGTAGACTTTACATGGCGGACAGTATAACTGGTTGAGGAAGAACCCGGGAAAACCCTGGTAAGAACCACCGACCCACGGGAAGCTACTGGCAGCTTTCTCCCATACCCACATTGGCCGAGCCCTAGACTCGAAACCACTCAGACAGAGGTGAGATGGCAGTGATCGGTAAAGGCAAGCGCTTTAGACCACTCAGCCACCTGCCCCCCCCCCATGATAGGTGCTACCAGCTGTAAAATTTTATTTATGCAGCAGAGAAAAATAGAGGAAATGGATTTTTTTAAAACAGAGCTTGAAATATTGCGGGTAAGATTAAAATGGCATTGCAGTAGAGGAAATAAAATGTTTTAGAAAAA